>VZRU01012638.1:458254-492544 GCA_013398155.1 Pedionomus torquatus | reverse complement strand
TTTTTTTTTTTTTTTTTAAGTTATAGTGTAAGGGAGGCAGAATTTGCCAATTTAGAGAGTACTTTAGGGGACAGTCGAGGGAATTCCTGACTGAAGCAGAGGTTTTTAAAAGGTGCTGACAGTATCTCTTGCACAGAAACATGACTGTCACGTGTGGAGGAGCCTGTTTTGGGGAATTAAAAATTGCATTACTTGGGCCAGCTTTGCGGGGCTGAACTTCAGCCCTCTGTTTAGATAACTAAGAGCCCCCCCCCCAATCTTCCTCTGTAATTTGAATTCTGTGCAGTGGTTTTGCTGGGCTGGAAAAATACAGTTGTCAACAAGGAGGGGGAGAGACTTGGGAGAGCCCAAAGCACTAGATGGGCACTGGGGACCTGTCTGCGTGGCACAGTGATGCTCAGCGGTGGTACCCGAGTGAGCTCTAGTGAACTGCCTTGAGTATGAGAAGCAGTATACCTTAGAAGAGCAGTTTTTTGGCTAATTAGCCTTCCAGTGAAATGGCATATATTAGCTTAGGTGGAGTAGTATGCTAATGACAGTGATTCTGGGGCTAGCTACTGCCTTTGGTGGTGGCTCTGTGGTGGGCCGTGCTCTCTCCGGTAGGCACAGCCTCCCTGCCACCACAGTTTATGGGTAGTTAGCATAATTAGAAAATGCCAATAGACTGCTCCTACCTTGGGGCTTGCTGCTGAAGAACTGCGTGATGGAAATTACTCCTTTAAATGTCTATTCCTCTACACCCACTGCCAGCAGGGTTTGAGGGTTGGTGTTGGCACACTAGGACAGTAATGCAAGGGGCATGAGGGATGCTCTCAAAGATCTGGGACACGGCACCTATTGGGAGGAAAGTGCAGTCCTGTCTTAAAAGGGGCATAAAATTGGAGTTCTGGAGCCTTTGGCTGCTGATTGGTTCCCTTCTACATAGAATCATAGAATGGTTAGAGTCAGAAAGGGACCTCAAAGATCAGTGAGTTCCAACCCCCCTGCCATGGGCAGGTTTCCCATCAGACCAGGTTGCTCCAAGCCCCATCCAGCCTGGCCTTGATCACTCCAGGGATGGGGCAGCCACAGCTTCTCTGGGCAACCTGTTCCAGTGCCTCACCACCCTCACAGCAAAGAATTTCTTCCTGATATCCAATCTAAATCTCCCTTTTTCTAGTTTAAAACCATTACCCCTTGTCCTATCACTCCACTTCCTGACAAAAAGCCCTTCTCCAGCTCTCCTGGAGCTCCCTTTAGATACTGGAAGATACATCTCTAGGGTAAGGGCAGAGAGTGGCAGCTGCAGTGAGGGGTTGGGTGATTGAACGAAGGGGTCCTCCATCCGTATGCAGTGGGGCTTTCTTATGTGAACCTGAGCATCGTGTACCATGGAGGAGGTTGGGGAGGTGATGCAGGAGTTTCTGTTCTCTCTTTCTGGATCCCAGGTCTTCCAGTCAGAACATGCCAATTTTATCATACCCCCAAAATATTTATCCGCATAACTCTCCAGCAGCAGCAGACTGAGAGTGCCCTCCTAGACAAGGGCCCGGCTGAGCAGTCTGCTGGGATGTATTCATTGTATGAAACTTTCTAAAAAGTAATTTCTTTTTATCTATTCAGGGACAAAAATAGTTTTACTGACTCTCTTTTATCTGCCGTATAGGTATTCCACTAAACGCTATCATAATAACCATTTAGTCTCACAATAGCTCACAAGGATACTTAAGCAGAATCCTCTGTGCAACCTAGTTTTTTATTATGTTGGGTACTGCTCATGTTGCATACAACACATTCCCATAAAACTTGCATTTTGTATTTACAGAGAAATTTCTCTGGAGAGTTAAGGTCTTGTAAAACATTCTTGTTCTACAGCATGAACGAATTATTATACTCTGGGGCATTAAAAGTGAAGTGTACTGAAGAAAAGAATTTTTTCATTAAAATGCAGTTTATATTGATAAAACAGATTACTAGCATTTGATGAAATGTGAAACTTGGATCTCCCCGTATCGCTAAATCGCCAGTAGGTTTGTTTTGGCAAGAAAAATAGCATGTAATGTATATCAGGACCAATCATTATACAGTACCTGTTAGTTTTGTATTAGATTAAATTGTCTTTCACTAGAGTACNATATGTTAAAACTGCTTTCTTGGAAAAAAAAAAAAAAAAAAAAGAAAAAGAAAAAACCCACCCTACTATATCCATATCTTGAAGTAGCAGAATGTGGTAACCAAGAATATTAGAAAATAAAAGCTGTCGTGTTATCAGTTTTGGCACAGTCATTTATCAATCAGTATTTTAAACATTGACAAGTGGTAATTTAATAGGGAATGACCCTGTTGGCAGGAAGTTCTAATGACAGATGATGCAAACTCATTTATCACTATGGGGCTGTGCTGGCTTCTTACCTTTCTCAGTATCACAGCTCATATTTTCCAAGTCTGGGATGTGAGAAGCCACAAAGGGCAAAACCTGTGGCACCGAGCCTGCAACCACTCCCATCTAATCTGATTAACCCCTTCTCTGCGAATTTCTCTGCAGCATAGCTGGGAAGATCTGAAAGTTCTGATACTGAGCTTAATGCCATTTAATTTTCAAATAGTGTTCTCCCATAGTTTTTGTGTTTGTTTTTTTTTTTTTAAGAAATATTCAAGTTGTGTCACTTTGAATACAAAGTTGAGACGCGCCGGTACTTGGCTTTCAAAAACAAGCCACATTCTAATAATTAATAGCACATTTCATTAGCAGGCATTAAAAATATTATATGCGGTGCCCTATACAATGGGCGGCTATTATTATTATTATCATTACTACTCGAGAAGGAAATTGATGCATTCAGAGGTTTAATTGATTCGTGCATATTCATGTGGGAAGTCAGTGGTGGAGTCACGACTGGCCTGGATTATTATGCACTTCCATGCATAATAATTTCTCTGCGGCTCGTAAAGAGAATAGACTACCTCGCCGTAATATATGTGGGCATTTGAAGTTGAGGGATGTCATGGGAGAGGAGATGAAAATGACACCTTCATCAGCAACTGGTGTGGATGGCGCTTTTAACTCTGCTGGGATCAGGCTCTCTGTAATGCAGTAATTCAGCTGTACTTACTCAGAATGAAAACAATAATATATTTTTACTTCGGTTTCCACGAGAGTAAAAGTCTTTATCTATTTGATATGGTTTGATGTTACTCTTTTTTTAAAGTGTAAGGAACCCAAGCCTTGCTTTGGGCTTTCTTCATAGAATCATAGAATGGTTAGAGTTGGAAGGGACCTCAAAGATCATCCAGTTCCAACCCCCCTGCCCTGGGCAGGGACACCTCCCACCAGACCAGGTTGCTCCAAGCCCCATCCAGCCTGGCCTTGAACCCCTCCAGGGATGGGGCAGCCACAGCTTCTCGGGGCAACCTGTTTTTCCACCTTTCTAGTTCTGTTCTCCATCTCTTCTTTCTCCCTTCCTTTCTCAACAATGTTTCCCCTGAAGAATGGGATTGGATTAAATTGGGCCTCAAGTCCTGTGTTCAGTTCTGGGCCCCTTGCTGCAAGCAGGACATTGAAGTGCTGGAAAGTGTCCAGAGGAGAGCTACCAAGCTGGTGAGGGGTCTGGAGAAGAAATCCTATGAGGAGAAGCTGAGGGAACCGGGCATGTTTAGTTTGGAGAAGAGGAGGCTGAGGGAAGACCTCATTGCCCTCTACAGCTACCTGAAAGGAGGTTGCAGGGACATGGGTGTTGGCCTCTTCTCCCAAGGGAAGAACTACAGGACCAGAGGAAATGGTCTGAAGTCACGGCAGGGGAGGTTCAGATTAGATATTAGGAAGAATTCCTTCACTGAGAGTGTGGTCAGGCACTGGAATGGGCTGCCCAGGGAGGTGGTGGAGTCACCATCCCTGGAGGTATTTAAGGAACATGTAGTCATGACACTTCAGGGCATGCTCTAGTGGCTGACATTGTTGGATTGGGTTGTTTTGTGGGGGTTTTGGGGGTTGGGTGTTTTTTTTTCGTGTGTGTGTGTATGGTGGGACTAAATGATCTCAAAGGTCTCTTCCAACCATGAAGATTCTGTAAAATATCCTCATAGAGGAGGATTCAGACACAAAATATTTCAGAGCTTGCATCGCATTGTTGGAATAAGGATTTTGTTGTTTTCTCCTATTCAGAGTGGGAAAAGGCTATTGATTAACGGTAGGATCCTAAAAAGTGCTAAATACCCTCATTTTCACTGTGGTGGTTGGAGCTGAGGGCGCTGGGGGTGTGACGTGGGTGGCAGGAGGTGGCACAGAGGGCGAGATGCTGGGTATCGAGCCACGTGGCTGTGGGTAGTTCTGTTCCAGTCTGTGGGAAGGGAGAGACCGAAATCCCTCTCGTGTGTGAAAGATGGTTTTTATAGACAAGGCTGGCCCTGCTGAATTTTGCATTTCAAAATACTGCCCTTCACTGTTTGAACAATTCCATATTTTTTTTTTGTTATGAAATTCATGAATATTACATAGAAGTGGAAGTGGATATTTTTTTTTGTTGGTGCTGTTGTTTTTGTTGTGTTTTTCTTTAAAGGGATTTCATGCTTACAGAATTGTAACGGAGAGGGAAGCAGCCGTGTTGGACATATTATTTCTTAGTTGCTCTACAAGGCAGTAACAGAACCTTATAGCTTAAATATTCTGGGGATCTCTTGTTCTAATGTAATGGAAAAGAAAGTGGGTGATGAGCTAAAAATTGAAGAAAAAATAAGGAATAGGAAGGGTTTTTTGAGATTCTTCACTGAGAATAGAAAATGTTTCCAGGAATTATTTTTAAGAGAATGAAGGAATTAGGGGGGATGGCAATACCTTTAGAAAAAAACCCCAAGCTTCATTTTGAGCACAGTATTAGTTTGAGGGGAAAAATTATAAACAAAACCCAAAATCTGGCCGAAAGAAAAAAAAAAAAAAAGGACGTTTTAAAGACCAGTAGAATTACAGAATAGCCTTGCAAATTGTTATTAAATTTGAAACTAAAACTTTTAAGTGGGTTGGATCTGCTTCGAGCGCTGTCGTGTGCCAGATTGGAAGTTAAAGCCAGAGGTATCGTTAGATGGAAGTGTCAGCGGAGAATAAACTAAGATGTTCTGTAGGAATTTCAGAGAAGAGAGAATTAAGAGAACAAAATTACACGATGGAATACATGAAATCGTGGTTTTAAGTTTGAAGAGGAAACTTGAAACATAGCTCTCCAGGCCTATAGAGATGACCTTTATGTAATGTGGATGAACAATTTAATACAGATGTTTTATTTATACATAACCAAATGGGATGAAGTTAAATGATTTTTAATTTTGCCAAATCACAGATAATTTCTTTGTTGTGCAAGGAGTATTTTAATCTGTTTAGGCTTTTCTTTTTTTTCTTTTTTTCTTTTTTTTTCTTGCTTTTGCATTTGCAACTAGGAATATTTAATATTTTATATTTTGGACATTCCCCCTGCTCAGTTGTGACTCCCGAATGAAATAATCCTCCTCTTCTTCTCTTTAAATAATTCAAATAGCATACATTTAAAAATATGAAAATCCCAACGTAAACGTACCAGAAGTGCTTTTAAGGTAGGAGGCTGTTCAGCTTTACTGTGGAAAAGAAGCCTGTCTAAATAGTAATGAGGGTTCATCAGACTTTTGGATTGCTGAGCACCAAGAAGTAGGGATGCTGGTTGTAGAGCTATGGGAGATCCAAGACCAGGAACGTTCTCCTGGCTTCTTTTCCTCATACATACAAGAAAAAAGTCTTTGCACTGTATTTCCTTTATTAATGATGGGGCATTTTGTGTGTTGAGAAATCAGTGTTGGCAGCAAAAGGGGGATTTGGATATTGTATAACAAGATATTATTGTGTTCGGACTGTTTTTTAAGCAGCGTTGTAGGCACTAACAATAGCCAGGAATAATAAATCAGATACTGAGTTGAATCAACCTATGATTAATTTCAGAGTGGATTTCTCACAAAACTATGATGCTTTCTTAAAAGCTGACTCCAAAGTAGTACTCAGATCAGGCTTGCAAGAAAATAAGGACTTTATCCATCCTTGGCCTACCTCATGTTATTCCTGCCCCCCTTACAATCTCGCAACTCATCAGCAGACCATGTTGTCTCTATTTTTGTTGCTGCCCAACTCTCTGTGGGATTAACGGTGTGTCTCTCCATCATGCCAGAGCCCTCAGCTTCCCACTTGTCCTCCCCTGTCAGCTCTTCTTGTCCAGAAACCACAGGTGTCTTAGTGCTGGTTCCACACCAGTTGAAGAGGCTCCAATTAAATTTCTCCAGCATGGACTAGATTTTAGGTATGTTCCCCTCTCTCTGCCAGAGGTGCTCTTCGATGGGGTTCTTTGTCTTCATCCCCACATCATCTTCTTTCAGAACTATTCACAACTGTGTTTTCCTTTAAACTCTCTTAGCATTTTTCATCTCCAGCTGTTGGTTTTCATAGGTGTTAAGTGGAGAAGCAAGCAAATCTTGGTTCCCTTGGTCACTAAATTGTGGGCCAATCTGTATGGCTGTGCAGGTAAATACAGACTCTAAAGAAGATGCAGATGTGTAGACCCCTGGCTGCTGGAGATGCAACAAGCAGCACTATAGATCACAGAATCACAGAATGATATGAGGTTGAAAGGGACCTCTGGAGATCATCTAGTCCAACCCTCTACCAAAGCAGGTCCTCCTAGAGCAGGTTGCACAGGAACATGTCCAGGAGGGTTTTGATTGTCTCCAGAGACACAGACTCCACTACCTCTCTGCACAGTCTCTTCAGGGCTCTGCCACCCTCAAAGTGAAGAAGTTCCTCCTCATGCTTAGATGAAGCTTCTTATGTACGAGTTTGTGCTTGTCTCCTCTTGTTTCACTGGGCTCCAGTGAAAAAAGACTGGCCCCTTCCTCTTCACATGCACCCTTTAGGAATTTATAGGTGTTGATCAGATCCCCCCTCAGTCTTCTCTCATCAAAACTAGAAAGACCCAAGTCCCTTAGCCTTTCCTTGTAAGAGAGATGCTCCAGACTCCTGATCATCTTTGTGGTCCTCTGCTGTACCCTTTCCAGCAGTTCCCTGTCCTTCTTGAACTGGGGAACCCAGAACTGGACACAGGACTCCAGATGCAATATACCAAATTACATGATTCTCTTATGCAATAGAAAAGGTACTTTTTAGAGATCTAGGTTGGCATGTCTGCATAAAGCACTGAAAAATTGTATGTTGCTCCATCACCCATGTTCAGAAAAGATAATTTAAACTGTGAAACAGGTACAGAGAATCGCTGCCAGGATGATTAGGGAGAATCTGTATTATAAGAGCAGATTAGGGGAGTATGGTTCACTTATCCTAGCAAAATAAAGGTTGAGAAGGGGATATATGTTAATCTTTATAAATACAGTCAGAGGATAAATGCCATAAAAGAGAAGGAATTATTTAAGTTCCAGGATAATCCTTACAACATCCACTAGGTATAAATTGGTCATTATTACATGACTCAAACTGGAAATGAAAAAAAGGGGTGTGTAGGGTGGTTGTTTGTTTGGGGGTTTTGTTTGGTTTTGTTTGAGAAGCATTTAGTTTTGAAATGACTGTTGAAAACAGTATGGAAATGTAAGAGGAATTTGATAAATTCATAGAATAGTTGGTGAAATGATATAGGAGTACTGCCAGGCCGTTACAGGTGTTTGTTCTGATGATAACTCCAAAATGAAGATGCAAAGAGATGGAGTATGAGATGCTCACATCAGGACTTCATTGTTGAGACCTGAACTGGTCCATCAAGGAGATAATGTATTTCCAGTGTCTGTAAAAGACACAACGTAAGACCCGTCTGGTCTGTGTACTGTGCACGCTGCTTATCTTGAATTTCATTAATTGGGTGTTTCAGAAATGAGTGATGTCCCTCAAGGTTTATTTTGCTCATATGTTCAATCTCTTATGGCATTTGGCATCAGATGATTATTTTTTTAAGATTTTTTTGTTATTTGGTGAGGTTTCATCAGCTAAGGTCAATAATGGCCATGGTCGAAGGGAAAAAACTGAGGAGGGAATGTTATTGTTTCTATTTATATAGATACTGGGATCATCTGGCCATTTTAGTGCTTTTGAGGAAAACCATGTTGCGGCCCGTGGGTTTGGTCTTTCCTCTCCTCTCGCTTTGACGCACCAGTTTTTGAAGCATCAGTCTTGAACTTTGCTCTTCTGTGCCCACCTGAGCATCCCTGAGAAAAAAAACACAAACTGGGGTGGTACCAAGGGTTGACAAACCTCAGTGCTTGGAGAAGGGATTGGGAGAGATTTGCTTCACTGAGAACCATCTCAGGGCAAAATTTTGAGTATTGTGGCGTTGTAAGCATCCTTCTGGGTTTTGCCTCAGTTTACCTTTGCTCACTGAAGCATTTGGATAAAATTCTTCTGTTGAGCTCATCGGAGTCAGGATGAATTTATTGTAACTTTCTTATTTTGGTGAGTCTGTTTGGCTCCTTCATTCCCATCTTTGTGCAGAGAGATTTAATACTAAAATTGCCTCAATCTGTGCTTAAAGCAACCGGATCACAGAGAGAAGAACTTTTTCTGCAGTAATTCCTTGTGGTGACTGAGATTTTATCTGTCCTTCCTGAAACTTCATCGCAGGTCTTTTGATTTCAGAGTTAATTTATGTTATCTGTCGTTAGATTTTGAATTCCCAACCCTCTGTTATGGGGCTCTTTATGAAAAAGAGAGGATTTGCCCCCTTTTGGGTGCCTAAAATGCCTTCCTTTTGTTGCCAGTGAAAGGAGGGATTATCTTTCAGGCTTCCTGGTAACCCAGTCGCAAAATAAATTTCAAAATAATAAAAAATATTAAAAGATAAATTTTAAAAAGAGCAATAGCAGGTAAAAAATTATCTTTTCTTTTTTTTTTTCCTAGTGAAACCTGGTACAGGTATATATAAGGTTGCCCAGCTTTTATGACATTAAACATTATATCTTTGGTTCAGAAAGCAGCTGAGCTCTTCCCAGAGGTACTCGGTGCGGAACTTCCCGGCGCATCTATAGGTTGGCGGCTTATTAATTCTGGGAGCGTCCCTTCGTTTGGGGCCAGCAATAAGTCCTGTTCAGTCATTGCGCCGGGGAGGAAGGTTTAAAGCTGCGATGGTGCGTTGGAGCCTGTTTGTTTGCGGCAGATGATTTGCCTGCGCTTTGATGCGCAGTCACTTTCTGACATTTGTGTATTTCAGCGGTGAACAATGTAAACTCATTTTCCGAGCACTTTGATTACTTGCACATAGCGGTGCCCATGGCATGTGACAGAGAAGAGCACTCTATCCACTAATCAGATAGATATGCTTCAAGCGTATTTACACAAAATAATGAAAACAGCTGTTAGATACCTTTAAACTTGAGTGTGTTTTGTTATTAATCTACTAGCCCGTACACATGACACTATAATTCTTCGCTCACTCAAGTTGCCTTTAATGACACAGTAATAAAACAGAGAGGGATGAAAGTAATGGAATTGTAGAATGTAATGCCTCAATTGTTCTACAGTGTCTTCCTTTTTGCCAAAATAAACCACAATTAGGTCCATATGGTGTTTTGAAGTTTTCAAGCAATGACCCTAATAAAAAGTAATGAATTTCTGACAAAAGAAAGCATGGTGCTCTTTTAAGCAGATATCTTCGCTATTGATCTAGTTATGATTGCAGACTGATATGCTAATAGAAGAAGAAAGGTTCAACGTGCCTGGTACAAGCACTTTCATTTGTGGTTTATTTTATTCTTATGAAATTCAGATTGAAAAGGTAGAAGCGTGTTGTAATCCATCAGTTATGACTCCCTTTTTTAAAAAGCCCTACTATAAAGAAAACAAATGGATTTTATTTTTTTATTCCCTGAGAAAAATGGGCGCTTGGAAAGCATTTGTTAACTCGAAATTTCGTGTTTAACGAAGAGGATGCCTCGCAGTGATGAAGATGCTTTGTTTGGGTGTGTGAAATCGCTCTTGTCTTCATTGTCTTCAGAGGTCCAAGCTCAGTTATTTACTATTCCCTCTTTAAACCTTTTTGGGGGGGGTTGGGATGTTGGAGTGATGCTCCTCTTCGTCTCAAAAACTCAAACCGTGGAGGGAGAGCAGTTGTTAGGTAAGTGCCGACACTCAAACCCAATGACTGGGGAGGAACGTGAGGCTCATCCTCATATGGAGGACATGGCTGTGGGCAACCACTACACAAGGGCGGTGTGTCAGCGCTATTCCAGCGCAGTAATAATGACACCTGAAGTATGGGTAATCTCCTCTTAATAAAGAGAGGAGAAGGCAGGTTCTGGAAACAGATACCAGGGGAAATAAATGGCTGATGTGGTGAACCTTTGATTGTTCTGCGAGTGTTGGTTCCACGTAGGCGCAGACCTAACGGAGTGAATTGAAAGGCATCCGCTGGAAAGCGTATATTATTGGCATTATTTTACTCCAGTTCGTGTGGTTAATGTTGAGCAAGGCCTGTATTCTTGCAAGATGAAGCTCCTCAGTGTCCTTTGCAATAAAATCTACCTTGTCTACCTTTGATCACTGCTAGAAACCGTCTCTGAGTGGCTTCTTCAATGCTAAATTAGGAGTCCATTTATTTAATGGGCTGATCTCCCTATTGCCTGTTCCCTATTGAGCTGCCTTTCAGACTTCCCACTCCGGTCTCTGCTGCTGCACCTTTGGAAAATAACTTAATTTTGGCCTCAGTAACCCTTACCATTCTTTCTTTATGTTTGCTACCTTTTACAATGGCAATTTCTCCATCTTCTTATGTATCACATACTTGTGTACTTTATATGGGGGTACTCTATTCATCTTAATAGAAGAGGGTCTTGTTGATGGGTTAGAGCTTTCTCCTCGACCGTGTATCTTTTATGCAAGGTAAAGGAATTGTTATTTATTCCGCCACTTCTCTTCTTTCTGAAAACAAATACTTTTTTTTCTAATTTCTCCTCATCCCCATCTTGCACCTGATGCTTCCATGAGATGTGAATGATTATTTTTTCCTATTGCAGTCATGATTAATAGCAATTGACTGGTGCTTTGGGACCGGTGCTTGCCTTTTGGAAGAGGGCATGAGCTTCAGGAGAAACTAATCTGACTTCAGATTATAACAAAATTAGAGCTGTTTCTGTTCTTTTGGATTCTAATAAGAGACAGCTAAAAGAGGAAATCTCTGCTTTGCTTCCTGTAATTAAAATGTGTTTGAATTGATTTTTCGCGCCTCAATTTTCAGTGTTAAAAGCTTTAAGAAATAGTCCTCTCCTCTGAAATAGGGTGTCAAATTATAGTTTGGTTTTCAATTAGATAAAGAATCCATCAAGCATATGTAGCCTAAGAGGTGAATGTGTTTAAAATACGCTAGTTTTTGTAGCCAACTGTAGTTAAGATTTGAGCTTTACGGCCTAAATGAGCAGGTTCTGCCAAGGAGCTGGATGGAAAGACCTGTGTTTGGTGGGGCTCCTTACGCACTACCCATCCTTTGGTGCTTGCGCTAAACTCCCCTCCTATATCATAATAACAAATACATTTGAAATGTTTTTTATACTGAAAAAGGTTTTTAAAGCTCAAAATAAACGTGGGAGCCTTGAAATGCTTAACCGAGTCCTTTAGCCACAAGTTTTATTCATTAAAGTATAAGGACTGAATTCTGCAAGGTTGTACTCCCTGGAGAAGTTTAAATGCCATCAGGAGGCTTTAGAAATTCTGGCTTATTTTTTATACAACTCAGTTGAAATTCTTTGAGATTTCTAGGGACTTTGAACTTCTTGGAAAGGCTTCTAGAGACTTACCTTAGTACCTTCTGAAATCTGAAGTTTTAACCATTTGCGGTGTCCTAGGTTTTGACCTTTGGATTGGAAAAACAATCTCTCTGTCCACTGCTTAATTTATTTGATAAAAACACCCAAAATGTTCTCATCCCCATATTACTAATACTTGCTCGGTGATAGCACCTGGGGTACATCCCATGACATGATGATAACACAGTCAGTGTTAAAAAACGTTAGCACCCCAAAAAGATAATAATGCAAGGTTTGTGATGTTTGATATAACTGTGCTTGGGTACGTATGGACAGTTCTATAGGTGACTAACTACAGCCATGTAGACTTTCCTGACTCAGCATATACGTTTGCAAGACTAGAACAGTAATGATTATTACAGAGCTGTTATAAGTTGGCCAAATTATTGCATTATAGAGCTCATGTAAAATCAGGTCTTGACGAAGGGAACAGAGTTTACGATCATTCAGGCAGAACCCAAAAAAATTCCTTTTTTTTTTTGATTTACTGGTATATTTAGAGATGTACCATGACTTCTATTTAATGTCTTCTTTTTTTAAAAAAAAAAATATTGCAACTCCTTTAAGAACAATGCCCATCACCATGTAATGATCAGAGCTGGTGATTTTTAGCAGTAGATGGAAGGGACAAGTTTAAGAAAACATTTATTGTACTGTGTTTTGGAATCGCAAGCCGGTTGTAGAGGTTAGATTTAAAATACCAGGAACGAGTACGGCAGCATTTTAGTAAATTGGGATATAAACAAACATCTGTTGCAGGAATGTAGAAATGACATCATAAAGAATGTATGCAAAAACTTAATTGAAAAAGAATGATGCAGAATTGCAGCATGACTTTAAGTCTAAATTGATTTTTGCCTTCAGAGTGGAAGTGGGATTTTTGCGCAACATTCCAATACTATAAAGTATTTAAAATGTAATGTCCTATTAATGTACCTAAAATGTAGACTCTGGGTCACCCAATAAGAATAGTAGTTACAGTAATACAGTATATGTAATATGCAATTATCTTGACAATAGTTTTATTTTTTCAACAATTTTGTCATAAAAGAGCAGTAAGATACAATGAATTTGATTCATTTTGTGTGTGTGAATCATTTAATAGGCCATTACATCTACTATATTAGACTCCATTCTCCTTTCAGAGCTTTTCATTATAAGGCTGTCTTTAATGGAAAGAAGTTTAACCTTCCCTCCCAGATAGATTGAACCCCATAACAGTGTAAACATTCTCATTATAAAATAAAATCCCCTTCCCCAAGGGCAGCACTATAATTATGTTGCAGAGTGTTGTACAAATGTTTCTCTTAAAAAATGTTGTCTCATTCTTGTCCTCAAGTTTTTATCATTTTCATTTATGAAGAGAATCAATAATACTTTTAAATTGTAATTTAATAAAATAAATGTGATCTGATTATTTTTTAATTTTTTTGAAGTTATTTTAATCAAGTTTGAGAAGAAGTCATCAGTAAAATTGCTGTTGATTTATAAATAGGATAATTAGAGGCTTTCCTCCTAAGTACTGTTCACTGGCATTGTGGCTGTTTTTATTGCCTAGTCAAACCTCTTCATTCAATTTTAAAATTGCCTTCTGAATGAACTGCGCTATGAGCTTGCCAAATAGTGTCACCATTAATACCTTACCTCCTCTATTTCATTGTCCAGTCCGTAAATGCACAATAAATTGTTTGATGAGGAGGTCAATGAGGTTGGACTCGTTTTTTCAGTGAATTACGGCCAAACGTTTCAGATTATGTCACGCATCTCGTTGGAGCGCCGGGCTTAAAAGGGGGTGACACCGAACGTGGTAGATCATTTGGTCTGGTTGCTCCAGGACTAGGCACAAATCAAGAAGGGCAGGTTCTCCACCCATCTTGATAATGGAGAATGGGTGAAAAAAGCACACCTTATTAATCCAATTTAATTCTGTGACGTGTTCCTTACTCTAATTAAGAAATCTCTTAGTAAAAGGTAGACACCACGTGCTCCACAAGGATGGGTTACCATCATAGAATGGTTCGGGTTGGAAGGTGCCTTAAAGGTCATCCAGTTCCAACCCTCTGCCCTGGGCAGGGTCACCTCACACTACACCAGGTTGCTCCAAGCCCCATCCAGCCTGGCCTTGAACCCCTCCAGGGATGGGGCAGCCACAGCTTCTCTGGGCAACCTGGGCCAGCGTCTCACCACCTTCACAGTAAAGAATTTCTTCCTAATGTCTAATCTCAATCTCCCCTCATTTAGTTTAAAAATGCTCATCCTATTACTACGTTTCCTCATGAATAGTCTGTCTGTCCTTTGTTAGGACAAAGACATTCTCAGGCAGGAGAGTCTCTCTCTGCTTTGGCCATTGAAGAGCTGCAGTAGCATTCCTGGAAAGTCCTGAGGCTTCTCCCACTAGTGTGCTGGATGATCGTATCTTCCACCACATGGTGGGAACTGTCTTTTTTTTCTGTACATATAACTGCTTTTTGGAGAACCCTGCCAGGCTGGTGTCACCATTCCAGCAGTTGCCCCGTCGTGGTGCATCACCTTCACCCAACCCTCCTCTGCTCCCAGAGCTCCCGTGGCTTCCATCCAGGCACGTCCTCCCCCAGCGCGTGAGCACTTTTGAAATAGAAATGTAAAAGGCGAAAGTAAGAAACTTTGTGCTTGTTGAGTCTAAAAGAAAGTCTGTTTGTGTGTGTCTCTCCCTTTGTAACAGAAGGAATGTTTCTTATGTTTCTGTCTTCAGACAGTTGGCACACATTTCATCTCAGCAGCTGCTTTCTCTTAAAGTGCAGTAGAGTGTAGGACTGTAGTGACACTAGCATTAATACTTCACATTCTGCTATCATATGCTGTCACTGTGAAATATGGATCTAGGTTACATGTGTTTGCAGACTTTGTACTGCTGAATTATGAAAGCTGACTCCGTTGGAGGATTGTGTTGTATTCGGAGACTGTGAACTGAACAATAAATGAATGCAGGCAGAGACTTGCAGGCAGGAGCCGTATCCTCCTCCTTTGGCCTAATTGAGACAATAGCTTTAAAATGTAGAATTGCCAAATAAAACGTCATTGTGGACTGGGGTAAATATATTTAGCAGGCCTTTAAATACGTCTCCCGTGGGCACCTTTTAGTTGTTCTCCTCAAAATGGTTTAAATATTATTTTAAAATCCCGTTCTTCTGAATGGCGTGAATTACCGCAGCTGAATAAAATTGACTGCAAAGAGTAAGAGTACTACTGCTGTTGAGAAAATACATCGTTGGGAACAATTAGTTATTTTGTTACCAAGAATTAATGTGTGTCTGTAAATAAAACCCTACAATTTTATATATATATTTATTTTTTTTCTGTGTCTGGGTGGCTACGAGAAGTATTCTTACATCTTAAATTTATTTTTTAATTTTTTTTTAAACCTTATTTTAAAAGGTATAAAGAGAAGCTATGGATGCCCCATCCCTGGAGGTGCTCAAGGCCAGACTAGATAGGGCTTTGAGAAACCTGGTGTGGTGGGAGGTGTCCCTGCTCATGGCAGGGGGGTTGGAACTGGATGATCTTCAAGGTCCCTTCCAACTCTAACCATTCTATGACAGAGATGGAGGGGATCTGTTCCTGCCCCTGCTGAAGTCCCCTGGGGTTGTGTCCCCACATTTTGCAGAGGGGCTGCACCAATGGAAAGGCTGAAGGATCATCTAAGCTGCTGCAAAGGAATATTTAGGAATATTTTGAAAGGAATGCTCAGCATAAGGAGATCGTGGGGTATCCGCTAGCAGATCTTAATACAGGCTCGTGCATGCGATTTGGTTGAGCTGTGAATGTTAATTACTATATTGGTTAAAGTCAGATTTGCCTCATGCCTGAAGTTCTGCCTGTAAACTATTTTATTTCTTAAAACAGCCATCTTTAGGTATCCGTAATTCCAGTGGTAGTGTCGATGCTGTGACCATACACTGACAATTACGGTTGGTTTTCCTGTGTGCCACCACCAAGGGTGAGGATGCAGTCCTAGGTGCAGAAAACTGGCATCCATTTTAGCATCCTCCACTCATTTCCATTTTTTCACCTTTGAATATCGACTTCTGTAAAGGCACAGAGTGAATAAAGGGAACGTACGCCTTTTGGTAGCATTCAAACCATACCTCTTTAGGAGCTTCCAGTTGTCAGAAACCCACGATGGACATCCTTACCGTGAGCGATCTGAGGTTCAGAATACCACTAGAATGACTGCAGGCGGTGTGAAAGAAATATTTGATATTTCTGAACTTGTCTGCATATTTTGGTCCTTTGCCTGCGTGGGGTCTGTGTCATGTATGTACAGAATTCTACGCCAAGTGGTTGCTGTCGTGGCTCTTCCCATGTTAATTTAGATGTTCCTTTTGTGTGTGATTCTCAAGTGGGGAGGGAAGGTGTATCTTTTATGTGCTGTTCCTGTGCATCAGGGCTTCCCACAACAACCTTCCCTATTGTCATCTCTTTGCCCCGGATTCTTTTAAATTATGTTCAGGTTCACGTTAAGTTTAAATAACGCTCATCGAGAATTGTCCTAGACCAGAAACCCGGGCACTTCTAATTTGGTGCTCTTAACAGTACATTGTTCAGTTGATTGTAAAGAGGTGAAACACATCAACAATTTTAGCAACAGAACTTAACCTATTAATGAATCACGCCGGAGGTAATATCTCCGTGTTCTCCGAGGGTCCCGGCTACGTGCATAATAAATCAGCCTGGTGCTATTTAGATGCTCACTCATTTCCCGTGCAGCAAACAGCTGTATCATCCGTCTTCTCTTCTTTGCTTGTCTTCTCACAGCCGTCGAGGTTTTGTGGTTTGGTTTTTGGGGTTTTTTTTTTTGTTTTTTTTTTTAGTACTGGGGCACAATATGGAGAAACTTTGCCGCAGCAAGGTTTATTTTCTTTAATATAGGAAAAATGAAATACACATAAATTTCAAATTTTCCATCATCTACATCCACTTTTCTGTCAAAGTGAAGATAATTTTCTTGATCTTGACCAATCTGTGGCCTTTTCTTGTCCAAAAGGGGGTGAGGGTAATGTATTGATGTCCTCGTAAACAAGAACACTTTGCAGTTCATTGCTTTTATGGATCTTTATAATATTCTTGTTATTTGTCGAAATATTTTTGTGGCATGTGATAGCAGAAACAGGATGAACAGCATAATTTTTCTGAAGTTCTTGGAGTCTCTTGATATAGAATAATGCATGAATGTGCTCTTAAATGTATAGAAAATATATCTGGGGTGGAGTATTGCACCGGTTAGAAGGCAGAGTTGATGCGCTCCATCCCTGATTGATGTGGTGCAGTAGTTGAAGTGCCTGGTCTTCAGAATACCGATCATAACAGCATGTACGTGCAAAACAAAACTGCCACTTTTCTATGGGGACCATTTACAACAAAGCTGGTATAACTTGTCGACATGCAGAAAGACAACCTTTACGCTTAAGTTGCATTATTTATCAGAACTTTTCAGCGGGGAGAAGTTCTCTGTGTTTCAATACCCTTATGCTGTGTAATTCTCTCCATTTTATGGTATTAATTGGAGAAAGCATAAAAGCACTGTGACAACCTGCCACGTTTCTCTACCTGATGGTTGTTCCTCTGCCAGGGTTCATGTTGTAACGTCTGTCTTACAGTGGGGCAGTATCGAGGATGCCAGGGATGCTCTGAGTCACACAGAGTTCTTCTGGCAGAGGATGGAGAGAAACAGCAATAGCAAAGGGTAACACGAGGGCGTGAATTGAGTGATACTGAAGCCTCTAGAACTGAGGATGTTGATGGGGACAGATCCTCAGAACTACCTACATGCTGGCATCGTTAATTGTAACATGCTAAAAATACACCAAGAGACAGAAATATGGAGTTGGGATGTAGGAAAGAAAAGCTTGCTCAATGATGGAAACCAATAGGGCTATTGAACATGACCCTGAAAAGACGTGGCTGTGGATTTTTCTACCTTTGAGATATTTTGGTGGTTTTAAGATTAATAATACTGGGGGAGGGAACTTAGCGATGAGGGAGTATAGCGATAGGACAAGGAGTAACGGTTTTAAATTGAAAGGGGAAATTTAGACTAGATGGTAGGAAGAAATTCTTTCCTGTGAGGGTGGTGATGCACTGGAACAGGTTGCCCAGAGAAGCTGTGGCTGCCCCATCCCTGGAGGTGTGCAGGGCCAGGCTGTATGGGGCTTGGAGTAACCTGGTCTGGTGGGAGGTGTCCCTGCCCATGGCAGGGGGGTTGGAACCAGATGATCTTTAAGGTGCCTTTCAACCTGAATCATTCTATGATTCTGGGATTCTGCTGTCTACTTTCTGTTCCTGACCCTTCATAGGGGGATGGACCTTCCATGTGTGACTGGGAGGTGCTGGTCTCCATCAAGCTTTGTAAGTAAACATAAAGGTCCTCAGTAGCTTTTATCATCAGTAAGGTCCTCAGAGCTAATCTAGCATGCAGTTTTTCAGAGGTTACTGCATAATGCTCCAGAGACATGATGGGCAAAGTTCTCAAGCCCCAGAGGACTGAGCTATGAAACCACATTTCCAAATAGCTTAAAAGTATTTGTCAGCAGATGATTTGCTGTGAAAGGCTGAACAGAAGTTCTTTACACGTGTGTGCTCATGCATGTGTATTTGTTTGGGTTTGTAGGAACCCCAAATACTCAATTGTTTTATTTACTAGTAATCAAGATTTTAAAGTTTCAAGTAGGAGCTGTTACAGGAGTCAAAAATTGAATTTCTGAGACACTCTTACAGTTTATTGTATCCTTTCCCCTCTTGTTAGGGTCTTGTTGTGGGAGAGGGTCCAGAAACATCTCAAATGCATAAGCTTTTGAGATAATTCAGCAGAATTGAGCCATACTGAGTCAGTTAATAAGTCAATTAATTAGGCAGGTTTATCAGAAAAGTGTGTAAAAAGCAAGGAATCCCTCTGTTACTCCCCACAGGTTATACCGGTTCTCAAGGCAGGAGCATACGTGGTATTTTGTGCTTTCCATGGGAATCCTAACCAAAAGGTTTATTAAAAATAAAATCAGGGAGCCCCACGCAGACGTTTCTCAGCCCACATTGGTGCTCTCACGCCAGGATCCTGCTAGGTTGCTCTCAAAGAGTCAGTCGTCTTTGGCCAGCGTGTGTCCTGGTCCTGGTGTGTCTTCCACCTGCCGTTAGATGAGACGGCACAGCTTCAGACCAGGGGCGTTCACAAAGCCAAGCAGAATCCCATTTACTCATTTAAAGCCAGCAGGACATCCCATCATGCCTACCTTTTAATTAGATGGTATTCTGATCAGCGTTCCCATTCACTACTGATCAATACTCTTGTTTCAAGTCGCAGATGTATTTAGCCTTCAAATAAAGGTTGGTGTAATGGGAGCTGCTGTGTCCAGCAAGGATTTGGGATTTTTTAACTTTTTAAAATATAACCAGAAAGCAGGACAACTGTAATGCAGAGCTAAAGGCCCTTTCTGGCCCAGCTGCGGTAAGTACATTAAGCATATGAAAGTGTTTTAACTGTGACATGGGTTCTTTAATTCTGACAAATAACCATCTGATTCTGATAGTGACTCCATTTTATTGATGAAGCCAAACAACTGAATAGATGCCCACTTTGTGAATTGCCTTAGTCGGGTAGCAAGTGTGCCATAAATCTTGTAACCAAAATAACGGTATAATATTGAGCTGAATACAGAGATTTTTCTGTCTCGTTTGTCATGGACCTCAGAGAACTTTCCTTCCTTGTGACTGTAATGTGTTCCCTGTCACGTAGTCTGGTGCAGAAGGCAGAGAGATCAAGGTTTCTAAACACTTGATCAACCACGCCTGATGCTTTGTGGACCACATCTTCAGCTGGTTTCAAGGGCTGTAATTCCATGGGGGTCAATTATAAAAATCATCATGATTTCTTCCTCCAGCTGTACAAACTTACAGAATCATAGAATTGTCAAGGTTGGAAGGGACCTTTAGGAACATCTAGGCCAAGCATTAACCGAACTCTGATAAAAACCATCACTAACCCATGTCACTTAGCACTATGTCAACCCATCTTTCTAATACCTCCACGGATGGTGCCTCTACCACTTTCCTGGGCAGCCCATTGCAAGGCTTAATAACCCTTTCACTGTAAAAATTTTTCTTACTATCCCATCTGAACTTGATTGAACTGTACCCATAGACTTAAAAACTGCAAAATTATTTCTCAATATTTTTAAATGCTGTGTGTTGATGTCATCAGTATTGCAGAAATAATCAAGGACAATTTCCCCCCCCCCAGTAATTTGATAGAAAAGCTGGTCAATGACAGGAGAGGCTCAGAAGTAGTGTCGGAACTTAACTTTGGTGAATGGCAAGTAGGACAAATGTGCAGTTATTATCTATTTAATTAAATGGTTCATAAGAGTCAAAGTGTTTTAAATACATCATAAAATACAGGAGGTCAGAAACTTAAGAAGCCTGGTAATTTAAATCAGTATTAAATAGTAGGTAAATGAGGGTCTTCTTTAAAGGCAGTCACTCAAAACTTTGTGGAGGATCAGATCTCAAACATAAAAGGCGACTTGACAAAGAGCCAGCAGAAAAAATAGGGTTGGATTTTTTTTTTCCCCACAAGGGCTGTGATTTCTGTTGCCCTGTGATGTGTAAGGGAAACTTGGGAAAAAGTTTTTAGTTTTGCAATGCTTGTTTCTTGTTAATATTGTCTGGGCTTTTTTTTTAAGCTTAAAAATTGTAAAGTGTTTGTTATTTCCACCCAAATGCACACACACGGAAGACCAGTGTGTGTTAAAGCATGTTCGTTTTCATCACTTATGCTACACTATAGAGGGTTGTTGAGACAAAGAGGAAAATCTTTCATCTGATTTGTTCTTATTTAGCAGCTGGACAGAATCAGCATTGGTTCATAAACTAAAACCAATGGAGACCTCACCCAAAGAGCAATTTTCCACTCAGTTGCTGAGTTTTCACATTCTTTTTCCTCATGATGATGTGATTGTTTCATTCCACTTTTCCAATCACCATGTGGTCTCCTAGTGCAGATAAGACCTAAATTTGCATTTTGAGGAAGCGTGATACAAGCATGTTAGTTATCATAGAAATGGAAAAGAAATACATAGAATCATAGAATGGTTAGAGTTGGAAGGGAGCTTAAAGATCATTGAGTTCCAGCCCCCCTGCCATGGGCAGGGACACCTCCCACCACACCAGGTGGCTCCAAGCCCCATCCAGCCTGGCCTTGAACCCCTCCAGGGATGGGGCAGCCACAGCTTCTCTGGACAACCTGTTCTGTGCCTCACCACCCTCGCAGTAAAGAATTTCTTCTTAACATCTAATCTAAATCTCCCCTCTTCCAATTTAAAACCGTTAAACCTTGTCCTATCAACATCACTTGGTTGATTTTTAATTTTTCATGCACCTTTAACTTTACCAAAAAACCCACAAAACTTTAGCCATTTACCGATTAGAGTTTCAAACGAAAGGTGTTGCTTTTAGATATTTAAATTATTTTCTTTTCTTTGTAGCACTGCAAATTCTGTTCCTCAATGAGATATTGCTGCGTTTCTTTCATTTTCTTATGTGCTCATGTGTGATTCACTTCTGGAACTGCATTTGGAGCTGGAATGCCACTCTGTTCTTGTAGGAAAATGATGTCTGAGTTTTTAAATATGTATCTGAATTGCTATCTGCATCATCACAAGAATAACGTTTCATAACTGGGTATATCAAACTGATCATAGAAAATTTCGGTGGTTAAATATGCAGAGAATGATCAAGAATAATGGCTTATTTACAGTTCCATTTTAAATCAGTCCTCCATTCAATAAAAAAAAATAACCCGCCAAAACTCAAATAGTGAAAAGGAAGAGAACAGCTCAAGAGAAACTTATTCTTGGATGCACAGTAGTAAGATGTTTTTTTCAATGGTGTAGGTTTGGAACTTAAAAGAACCTCGTGTTCTTTTAAGGGATTATGTTTCAATGTGTCGGCAGTGCTGTTCTGTTAGGGCACTCGGTGACAATAAATTTATCCTGTGATGATACATAATGTAGAGAATCGCCTTTTACTACCTCCCACTGAAGAATAAGCTACAGCAGCTCTATGAACTCTGCTCGTATTTTGATATCTCCGTGTTTGATTTCAGACTCTTAAGAATAAATGGAGGTACCTCCAGCAGCACTCTTGGGTAAACCTTCTTGCATGTTGAGTGTGCATCTTGGGATCTGTGCTACTCTATTTTCCTCTACTTAAGTACACATCAAAGGTCTTTTTCATTCTGCTCCCCAAGAAGCAGCCAGGAGTGTGATCACACAATCTTGAGGCACAATGAAAGCCCTGCAAAGGTCAACGGTCTCTCTAGTCTCAAGAGATAGCTCGAGGACCTGGCTGGCATGATGCTTCTGTGGTCATTATGTGGATTTTCACCCAGGCAGGACATGCAACATGCAGTTGATTTAAGAAACAGCTTTTCCCAAGCCACAGTGCTGTGCAGATGGGGATGAGGTGGCCTCCATGGCAAGACTCCATCATTGGGCATTTTTCCTTTTGGCTCAGACCCTGCTAAGTGGGTCCCCATGGTCACCACTTTCAGGCTATAAGTACAATTATGGATGTATAGTTAAATGGAGCATGGAACAGCTTATAGTTACTCTGAGTGCAACTCTTATTCTTGAGATCTTCAACTTCACACCTTCTATCGGCTCCCCACCAAAACCCTTTCGCAGTTTCCTTCATTGTCATTTGTTGGAGTTGGATCTGGCTGTGTACTGCTGTCCCATCCTCTTTATTTCTGCTGCTGCTCTCTTTGGAGTTTGATGTGCTTTGAAAAGCACATTAAAAAGTGGCGGAAACTAGACACAGATCGTTCATGGTGGAGAGCTGTTGGAGATGGGACAAGCTATCACGAGAGTTTGGCTTCTTATAGTTCTTAATGAAATCTTTGCCCTTTTTGGAGAAAGCAGCTCACTCTTGAGAGTCCAGTGCAGGTGAGGAGGGGCTGGGGTTTGTTTTTTAGCAAGAAGCTCTGTGCTGAAAGATCTTTCTAGAAGCTCTGACAGGTGAATTTTATGGTGCCTCTGTTAAATGGAGGCACGTAAATACCTCAGTCCTGCTTTTTACAGAAACCTGATGATAACTATCGCTGTGTATGTGCTGAGACTGGCATCCCAAATGCAAGTTTATAAAGTTTGTTATTGCGAAAATATTTCGTGTCCATTTTCCTTGTTAAAATGATAAAAAAACCCTTTCCAGATATTCTGTCAATATAGTCAAGCAAGATATGTGTTTTTTAACAGCAGCTCTACTGAGTATAGCTCCATTTCCTCCTCTCACATTGTGGGGTGACAATGCTAATGCAGAAGCATGAAGTGTTTGGAGTAAAAATATTCTGATACAGCTCCCCTTAATGGGCTGAATTATTTTGGACATAATATTGAAAAAAAACCCCAAACCCACAATTAAGCACATTTGTGAAAGCAACACTGAAGAAACTTTTTTTGGAACCGCTTTCTGCCATAAACGTTTGTGGTAGTTGCTGGAGTTTTAATCGAGCCTGAATAAGCTGGATGAAGAGAGGGGTTCACGTGGGGTTTTGTTCTGGAATATAAAATATTGGGGTAAAGTCCCACTTGTTTCCAAACTGATTCGGTGACTCCTGAGAATAGGAAGCAATGGGAAAGCTGTGCTGTTTTCCAAACTTGGGAGTCCTCCTCAAAACAAGCCATAAAATTAAATATTGCCTATTCAATCCGATTTTGTTTTCTTAACAGAAAAAAAAAAAAAAATAAAAATCAGTTGCTTAAGTTTGGGAGTGTAGTTGCCCCGAGTGGAACTATGTGAGTGACAGCTGGGATTTACTTCAGCCAAATGAGAAGTAGCATCAACCTCCAGCGACAAGGGGGAAGGAAGGGGAGAGAAGTGGCTCCAAAAATGGGTAGAAATAGGAACTTTAGCAGCACTTGGTGGGTCTGGTGCGTATCTGTAGAGAAACCCTCGCTGCAACATGAACCTTTCTGGCTGCAGAATGAAAAATCCAAACTTGTGGAGGAAAAAGGGTTAAAAAGGATGAATATCTTTGCACCTTAATGGGAGAAGTATTTCTGTAATAGTATCAAAGATAAACCAGTGTATTATGAACACTAAATGATAAAGGGTGATAATATGCCATTCTTGAGACTTCTTGGCTCTTACCTAACACATCAGAAAGTGATTGTTGAATTTTAAATAGCCATACAAATGGATGACATAGAAATTTAACTTTGCTTTGACCTTATTCTAATTCACAAGATGACTGCAAAATGACTTTGTTACATCTGAATGTATGCTGGATGCTAAATCACTCCAGAGTATAAAATCTTTGTTTTGGCATAATGTTGATGCATAAACATTTGTACCCCATACTAACCCTATAAACATCACAATCCATCAGTACAATTACAAAAAAGATTGTTTGTTTTCACACTTAAAGCAGACATGAAATAGAGTGTCCTTAACTTAATCACCACCTTGATTTACCACATTTGCATATATTTGCATATTAATTGGACTACAGATTAAAATTGGTTTTGTAATTTTAATTAAGTGTCCACAAAGGTAAATGATTAGAACTGTTTAAAATACATTCTGACATAAATAGCAGTAAAAGCTTTTGTGATGATGTTTTTGTGGAATTACATTCAGAAAGTGGCCTTTTTATGATAGTAATTTTAATCTTAAATAGAATTATACAGTCAAACAGAACTGTGGATTCATAATCATTTTTTCAAGATTCATTTAATATTTTGCTGATTTGCAGCACTTGATGAAAATGTACTGTAGGTTTACTTGATTGCAAAATTGGGCCTGTAGAGCTGATAAACTGAGGGTTTAAACCCTCAGTCTTTATATTCGCCTTACATATTTCAAATGTATTATGTTTACATATGTAGACGAGGGCTTTTTTGGTTGGGTTTTTTGTTTGTTTTTTTTTTTCCTTTTGTGTTCCAGTGAGAAATATAAAAGCTGCCAGTAATGGATGATCTATCGTTTTAAGATGTAATCACCTCCATTGACCCTCTTCCTTCAGCCTAGGTTGTGGAGCCCGGGACGTTTGAAAGCCTTTTCAATAAATCATTGGAGGTAATTGAGGAATCATTCTTGGGGTTGTCGAGGGAGGAGTGTTATAGGTAAAGATGTGCTGTCGGGGTTGCTGGGCTGGAGTCAGCGGGTGTTGATGGTCTGACCAATAACGCATCCTGGACCAAAGGCTTTGTCAGACTAAACTTAATAAACCTGCACCGGGTGTTTGAAATCATGAAAGGCTCTGGAAACTGGGATCTTAACGCACCTCTGAGCCTGCCTCTTCCTTTGTGGAACCAGTTCGTGCTCTCTCTGAAGGCTTAAAGAGTACCAGTAATGTACAGGCTGTTAGACCGGGTTGTAAAAGTGAGTTTTGCCTACCTAATGAAGTGGTAAAAATGTTTTTATGGTGTTCCGTAACTTTTAGGTTCGTGCGCAGCAGGCGTTCATTAGGCACTAGACCATCTTTTTGTTATAAATAAAATAGCTGCTTTATGTTGAACAATATTGCTTTACTGCTTTGCTTACGAGAGAAAATAAACTAGCCCTGGGTTTTGGTTTGGGAGCAGATTTGGTGAGTGTTGCTTTAAAAGAAATATTTAAATCCTGTAATATTAGTAGAATTCAGCAGTGGACCAGCTAAAAGGAAAGGTTGGTGGGAAATCAATAATGAATTCAAACTGTAGGCTCTGCTAATTCTCTTCAGAGTTTTGAGCTGTCTTTAAAGAGTTACACCATTGCTAATTTCATCCAGTTTATGTCCCGTATTTGAACCTTGGCTATTGACTAGCCCACTGTCTCCTCAGTGTACACGAGGAGAAAAAGAGAAATGGAGAAACAGTATACTTGTGTCTTCTCATGCTTCATTGTGCTGATATAATTTTTCCTGCTAATGGTCTATTTAATATTTAGTTTTCCTCCTGTCCACAGTAATAGAATCATAGAATGGTTAGAGTTGGAAGGGACCTTAAAGATCAGTGAGTTCCAACCCCCCTGCCATGTACAGGGACACCTCCCACCAGACCAGATTGCTCCAAGCCCCATCCAGCCTGGCCTTGAACCCTTCCAGGGATGGGGCAGCCACAGCTTCTCTGGGCAACCTGGGCCAGGGTCTCACTACACTCACAGCAAAGAATTTCTTCCTAAGATCTCATCTAAATATCCCCTCTTCCAATTTAAAACCGTTAACCCTTTTTCCTGCCACTTCACTCCCTGACAAGGAGTCCCTCTCCAGCTCTCCTGGAGCTCCCTTCAGATCCTGGAAGGCTGCCTTCAGATAAGGTCTCCCTGGAGCGTTCTCTTCTCCAGGCTGAACAGCCCCAGCTCTCTCAGCCTGTCTTCATAGGAGAGGTGCTCCATCGATTGTCTTCATGTTCCTCTGCTGGACCTGTTCCAACAGTTCTATGTCCTTTCTCTGTTGAAGACTCCGAAGCTGGACACAACTTTCAAGTGAGGGTGATAAAATTTTTGGAATGCATACATTCCTGTCTGGCAGACTTGACATCTTTCTGTGTTGTATTGAAACTTAAGCAGGCAGAGTAGGGCTAATTAGATATCAAAACCCAGGGCTTTTTGTCATGCTCATACATAGAGTAGAAATTATGACTCAAATTGATATTATTTATCAATAAATAATAATGTTAAATATTCCTATTATTCCCAAATGGTTTTTTTTAGATTTCAGTTTATATAATGACTGGTTAGAGCATCAAGCTGCTTTAGGATCTTCATCTTAGGAGGCTTATAGCACTCAGGAGAAAAGCCAGATCCAAAGCTCAAAGTGCCTGAATTCCCTGTATTAAGACTCAAACTGGGTATTAATTGTAGCTGTGGCTTGGGTGGGAGCTGCTGGTGGATTTTATCTGGAAAAAGACCTGTGGTAATATTAGTGGAAAAAAAAAAGCGAAAGAACCAGAATAGTCGTTGAATGAAGCATCGAGGAACAAACCTGCCAGACAAGTGCCATTATCATTTTTAAAATGGGCATGTAAGCTAGATGTCTCGTTAGATTAAATGGTTATGGATGTCCATTCAGCTGTGGAAAAGATGGTTATTTCTAGTTAGAGTATTGCCTTCCCTTTCTAATGCCTGTCTCGCTAATACCGTTCGTACTTGTGTCACCTGAGGATCAGAAAGCGAAAATGCACATCATCTGCAACTATTTTGGGGAGCCCGTTTGAAAGCCGAACCCAGCTTTCAATCCAGCTCCGTTACCACCCTAATTGTATTATGGAAACTCAATCATCCCAGAGTTGGGGGAGCCAGCTTTGAAGTGGCTGGTTTCAATTTTTTTTTCAAGATCTGCTTAATTTTATTTTATTTTATTTTTAAATTTAAGTGCTCAAGCACCATTGGTTTTTAATGAGATTTAAATGAGACTAAAGTAAATTGTGAACCTGGAAATTAGGCTCCGAGGATACTTAGTTCTTGGAGGTGCACGTTGACCTGGCTTGTGTTTAGACACCTGATTCCACGTAGTGTTTCTATGAGAATAAAAGCATTGGAAGACGCGTTTTCTGAAGGAGATTGGTTTTTGAAATAGAGCCATTCTTAAAAAATACCTAACTGATAGCTTGCTTCAAAAATCATCTTCCTCCATCCCTGCCTCCTCAACCCAGAAAAAACTGGAAAGCTTTGAAAACTTCTATTGAAGAGCAAGTACCCCTTAGCTGTTTAGAGAAGGAGCTGCTGCCATATTAAATTATTTCCTTCCCATTGCAGAGCAACATGTTCATCTCACCATAGATTTTCTCTCACATAGTTGAGAGTATAATACCCATTTTTCCCCTCTTTATTTCACAGAAAGCCTCGCTGAAACCCTTGTTGCATGTGAATATAAGGGACTGGTGAACATCAGGTGAAATAGCAGGCTTTATTCCTCTTGTGGTTTATTCCTTTGGTACCTTAAAGGCTTTCTTCACCTATCTTTGCCAAGGAACAGGCAACCAAGGCTTCATTTACCAAAAAATTCTTGGAGAATAATGAAACAGTAATATTAGAAGTCTAATGTTGTGGAATTAAGCACTGTGTGCAATTTTCTTGGATAAATCCAGCAATGTTATAGCTTAGTAAAGAAAAAATAATTTCAAAATTGGTCTAAAAATATGAATTTAACTCAGGTTCATCCTGTATGGATGATGTCCTTAGTTAAATTTCACATGCTTTTAGTTATCAGGAATAACTTGAACACTTAAGAATGATTCGTTACTAAGGTAAATGCAAATAAAATAATAGCCAAGAGTCTCCACTGCAAGCATATGGATTTAAATATACTTGGGGTTAAAAAATACACTTTTCATTGTTGCTTTGATGGCTTTCTCATATCACAAAGTCATATTTTTTTTTTTTTTTATTTGCTTGGGTGTAGTCCCCATGTTCTGAAGATCTGAGAAATCAAGCTCCTGACAACCTGGCAGAGCCTCTGCACGGTTGCATGAGTCACAGCAGACCTTCTTCCTCCTGACACATAAGCTGGAGCCCTGGGTGAAGGGAAGCACTAAAAACTAATTTTTTCTCTCACTTCAACCACCTTTCACAGCAGAAGGGTTTGCCTTTTGGGCGATGCGTGCGTCCTGTCCACAGCAGTCAATCAGGAGATGTCATTAAAAGAGAAGGTGGGAGATATTTATGTTCTCTTTCTGCTGAAGGGGTACGTAACTTTGGGCAAAACTCTTCACCTCCTTTACTTACCCTGCGGTTGAAATGGAGCTAATAAGGCTTATAATCTGTATGCTTAGCATGCAAATTGGCAAAGTAAGTAAAGCACGCTTAAGAAATGGCTGATGAACTTGGAAGGCTGCTTTTCCCATCCCGTTCTATCTGAAAAAGAAGAAAATATCCAAACGCGGTCGTCTGAGTGTGTGTCACCGCAAACCGCGTGGTCTTAGAAAGAAACGTGGCTCCCAAGTATGTAACTCTTTAGAAAAGTCTTTTTTGCCCCAAGAAGAATAATGGGCGCATACTCAGCAGGCTGCAGGAGGAGGAGATAGCAGGCTTGCAGCATTTCTTTGCAGCATAATTGCAGCAGCAATGAACCATGAATTCAGCCTAATTAACATAACAGGAGCCACGGCAATCACGCTGCCATTCAATTTAGGGTTTTTTGAACATTCTGGTGAAGTATCACGGTTCTGCTGGTTTATTGTTGAGATGCTGTAGCGAAGTGTCCACTTGCTTTCTTGCTGCTGTCTTGATGTATTTGCATTATTTCAGGATAAGTAGGGAACTTCCAAAATGGAAGATCATTGGCTTGCCGGTTCCATTACTGCATCTACAAATAATTCTGTATTACTTCCTGTAAAAAGTAATGAAATCGTTTAGTATACCATAAAACTCAGAGTAAACATACTAAATTTCCAAGTTAGACACAGGTTCTGAATTGTAATGGATAACGAATGACAAGTAATTCTGGAACTGTTTTAAGGACTGCACTCCCAGAATTTTTAAAATAGCCTTTTCTGTTACTCTCTGTAAAGACTATACCTCGGAGAAACTTTTTTTAGCAAAAGCCTGGGTTTTTTTAATGTGTTGCTCTGTAAAACAACAAACAAACAAACAACCCCACCCCCCCCAAAAAAAAAAAAAACAACCTCAACCAACCAAACTTTTTTTATTGTTGCCATTGGTTGTGCTACAGTAAAACCAGGAGTAGATCAGGCACCACTGGTCTTGGCAACAGGGCAAAATAACCAGCTTTTGGGGATAGGGAAGTCAAGGGACTGGTGGAAACAGCAATAACTGGGAGGTAGCAGAGGTGGGACCAGGACGCTTCCTCCATCTCTCTAGGCCATTAGGCAAGAGGTCCTTGGTGGTACTGAAGCCCCTTTGAAATGATAGACAAGCAGAAGTGAGCTAAAAAGTTCAGGAATTGCCGCCCTGTTATTTCCTTCTCTTGAGTAACTGTTGAAAGCAGAGAGTAAACCTTCTCCTTGTGGCTCATGTTATGCAGCTGTGATGATGGTGTTTTAGCACATCTCCAGGAAAATCTGATTAGACTAGGAAAGTAGCTGGGTTTTCTAAATTACCTTATTGTCCTGGGGAAAAAAAAAATAAAAATCTCTCTTAGAAAGCAGTTAAATAGACAAATTTTGCATTAGGAGCTCAAAATGTTAAGTTCATTTGAGAGAGTGGGGGATTCTCCTAGATAATTGTATGATAGAAGGTTTTCTTTCAGCCTTATATGGCATAATATTCCCTTATCAGTGTGTGTTCAGGAAGGGGTCTGATGTCACAGGTTGGATGGGTGAATCATATAATCACTTAGGCTGGAAAAGCCCTCTAAGACCGTTGAATCCAACCTTGGTTTTGAGGGCAGGTGAAACTAGAAGAAGGAGATACAGTAATTGCAGGAAAATATTCCAAGTTGGTTTTCTCCGTTTTGGGGATCACCTGTTTTTTCTTTACCTTGAGTGTAACTTCAGCCCTTTTCATTCATGCAGCTGATACAAAAAACTCTATATTCACGTTGACCTCCATTTGTTTAGATTTCCGTTTCTTTATTGCTTCTTTTCCCCCTTAAAAATTTTAACTCAAGAAGTTAGGTACACATTTCACTCTAAGCATCAAAGGATAAATTTGGCATAGAAGAACTGCAGACCTTCTGAAATAGCCATCTCTCTCATCTGTTGCTTCCTTCTGAGTCCCGGTATGACCTGTCAGCACGTGAGATCATATGAAGTTCTTTCCTGTATTTCTGCTGGAGTGACAGTAGAATTTATCACTGACCTTTCTACTCTCTGCTTTTCTCTGGAAGATGCTTAGTGTCTTCTGAGAGGTGGGTGTTTTCTTCAGCCTCCTCTTTCTACTTCTGGTGCAAAAACTGTATTCTTTTTCCCCAAAAGCTTGTTTATTAAAGTTCAATGCCTGTGACCAGCTGGTGCACATGTAACAAAACTGAGCACTGCTGCTGCTCATCTGGTTGGATGTTCAGGGTGGGCTCATGGGTTAGACTCATGGATGCCCTGTTATGTTTTGCAGGCCCACAGAACTCAAATGTGCTCCTGGAATTCACTTGATAGAAGCAACAAATCTTATGGACTTAAATGCTTTATCACCTGTGTTCTTTCTTGCATAGGATCATATCTGAGAAAGAATTTAGCTTAGCGTTGCCTGTGTTTGAGGGTGTTCATGGAAATGCAGGTCCAACAACACAAGGAGATACTTTTCAAGACTGTTAAATGACCACAAAGATGATGAGGGGCCTGGAGAACCTCTCTTACGAGGAACTGCTGAAGGTCTTAGATCTTTTTAGTCTGGAGAATACTGAGTGGGGATCTGGTCGACATCTATAAATACTTAAAGGGTGGGTCTTAAGAGGGAAGGGGCCAGTCATTTTTTCAGTGGTGCCCAGTGACAGGACAAGAGGAAATGTGCACAGACTTGCACATAAGAAGTTCAATCTAAACATGAGGAAGAACTTCTTCCCCTTGAGGGTGGCAGAGAACTGGAAGAGGCTGCCCAGAGAGGTGGTGGAGTCTCCATCTCTGGAGACATTTAAAACCCATCTGGACGTGTTCCTGTGCAACCTGATCTAGGGGAACCTGCTAGATGATCTTCAGAGTTCCCTTCCAACCCTTATTCTGTGATTCTGTATGTGTGTAACCTGAACACATGCGAGTGGTCTGAGGGACCTCAGCACCAATGAGGCTTCTTGTGTCCATGTGTGGAAGGTGGGAGGTCTTCTGGGAGCATGGCAGAAGAGTGCAGGGAGAAGTCTGAGCATGGCAGGTGGAGCGGGACAACCAGGGGATGAGTTGTTCCTCTTTTCAAGTGAAATGTTGGGTTGCTGACCTAGTCTTTTTGCAAGTTGTTACTTGAAATTAGCAGTGAGGAGTACCCGGGGTTGACTATACGGGGTATAGTAGTTTTGCATTAACCTGTGATTAACATCCTGTGTATAACTCAAGGTAGAATATCAGACCAGACGTTGTATTATTATTGAAGGAGAAGGTGAAGAAATCTGAGTTTCACCTTCGTCTTCGCTCTGGTCTATGAGGAAGCTGCATCAGCAGTGGGATGCTCTGGCAAGCTTGCTGTTGTAATTCCAGGTTTTAGGTGTTAGTTCATCATTCTCTTCTCAGAAGGCTTAATATGCCTTTTAGCTGAGACTTTGCAGTTGAACATTTATTAAAGGTGGGGTCAGGCAGAGGGCTGGCTGCGGCGGAGGAAGAGCTGAAGGAAGCGCAGAGAACAGCTAAAGTGGTTGGTTCCTGGAAGCCCGAGTCGGTGAATCATCCGTTTGGAAACGACGGAGAAGAAAGCGGTGCCAATTAAATATCACAAAAGGTTATGGTGAGCATCTAAACTATGGGGAGAGATCGCAGGCTTTCAGCATCTTTCTTCCCCCCAGCTGCAATATGTAAACTCAGGAAGACGACCGAACATTGATACTTTAAAAGTTCAATAGTCACGCTCGTTAGCGAATGAAGTTACTGAGAAATGACAGGAGAAAACATTTTTTGAGAGGAGTTTCCAAGTAGGGATCATATTTCTAGTTCAGTGTGCAGCAAAACTAGTGCCTGTCAGATTTGGTAGAAGGAGAAAATAACTGCTCTGTGGTAAAATAGTGCAAAGGAAATAATCAGCCTCCTTCAGAACTGGATATTTTTATTTTTTTATTTTATTGTTCAAAGGCGCAAATTCAAAAGCAACTCCAACCGAATGTCAGATGTAATTTAAGTGTTTGGTATTTTAAATCTAATTGCACTGTTTCCACGAAAACTCTTGCACGTATTCCTGGCTGCTTTTTAAACATTTATGTGTACTTTTCTGCCTTTTATTCGAATTCATGAAACAATGTCCTTGAAGACACTGAAAAATTTACGTTGCTCATTCTTGCTGAAATAAATTGGTCAAAAAACGTTAAAGAAATACATCTGTAGACAAACACAAACCTTTTCTCTGTATGCTGTTTGAAGATGTTTTTAGGCTGTTTGAGTGCTAAATAATTGCCATTTTTCACCTTTGATATCTATCACTGTGCTATTATTACAAGATTTATTTTTTTAACGAGTCATTGCTAGGCACCGAGAAAGTAAGTTAAGGAGTATTATAAGGAGAGGCATATAGAAAATAAAAAACACCAAAACTTATTTGTGAAGGTTTTGCTCCGGGTGCCCCATGGAGGTCGCTTTAGTAGAAATAACAAACAGGGAAAGCCATAGGTGAACGAATGCAGAGAAAAGAAAGGGTTGAATATTAGGGTCATGGTGATGATCAGCTGCAAAAAGGGAGCTGAAATTGTGTTATTTTGGGGACAGTGACCTAATGTAGTGGCTGGTGAGCCCACCCCAGCCATTGTGGTCCCTACTGCCTGGTACAACCTGCATCAACCACATGGTTCTGCTTAAGAAGGTCCTTTTAATACCAGGTCTGTTCTTCCATAGGTGTCTCTGCTCATGGCAGGGGGTTGGAACTAGATGATCTTTAAAGTCCCTTCCAACCCAAACCATTCTATGATTCTGTGATAGGTTCTGCAGGGTCATATTGCAGTCCTGCAGGTCCTGCCCTCATCTCAAGCCTCAGCAGCACCGGCTATCCCAGTATCTTCTGTCACTTAGGCAGGTCCATTTGCTGGTCTATGACATCTACCAGCTCCCGCTGTTCTGCGACATCAGCCAGGGAACCGTGTGTTGTCACTCGCTGAGGGGTCATGGGATGAGCAGAGCCACCAGTGCTGAGGGACGGGAGCTGAGACGTGAACCCCAAAGCCTTTGGCTGCAGCAGTCTCTGCTCTGAGCGATTCTCTGAACCTCCAAAGGAGCACATCCTCCATTAAAAACACAACAACAAAACAACCCTTTGATTAATCTTAAGGTGATTGCCTCTTAAGAGACTCTGAAAACTGGTTTTCAATTAACAATCTAGTTTACATAAAAGGCACATATTAATGAACGTAGTCCATGATTTTTTTGCTCAGTCCCATTATTCTCCTCTAATTCACGTACGGAAGCTAAGATTTTCAGTGATCTCACTGTTTACCAAAATCCAAGGTACTTAGAGGTTAATGGTGTTATTACTTTCTGGTGAGTCTTTCATCTCCTGTTTTCTTCACAAAAGACAATAAAGGAAGAAGAGCGCCACGCTTCCAGAAAGCATCCAAAGGTACAGATGATCCATCAAGGATTAGCTGAATGCTCTTGGGAGAGCTGGAAATTTCCCTAATTTTGGCGTATAACGCTTCTGGATATGTGACAGCCGGATATTTTCCTCTTCATATGCAAAACTATTTTCAATGCTAAATATTGCTGATTGACAAATTTGATGTTTGAGTTGCCCGTCATTGTGCCACACATGCTCAAAGCCCTTTCTAGCCAGTGTGGTTAAGAAAATGCTCAGCATTTCACATGCCCAGTGCCCAGGAAGAGCATAGTAAGATATGAATGTGGACTATAGCAAGGATTCCTGAACTAAAGAAACATTTAATTTGCAGAGGAAAAGGAAAATTTTAAAAAAAAAAAAAAAAAA
>VZRU01012638.1:437667-458210 GCA_013398155.1 Pedionomus torquatus | reverse complement strand
GGGTAATAGAGGCAATAGAAAAAGATGTGCAAGATGAAATACTGATGTTAGTGCAAAAACAGTTTTTGAGATGGTACAGCAGCAGAAAGTAATTTAAAACAATGTTGAGGTGTTTATTGACGTAAGCACTTGTGGAACACCTCTTGAATTAATCATACAGCCCTCCTCATATATATGATCGTGTACCTTACTTCCAAATCAGAGGCGGTTATATTAGAACAGCTGATTACACTCATTGTAGAGGGGATGGTTTTTTCCCCCCAGAAATTGATTCTATAAAAAACTGGCTTATTTTAAGAATTGTGACTTCAAACAAATGATACAAAATTGATGCTTGATTGAAGCTAAAGAACCAAACACAATTTATTGCTTGTTCAAAATTGTAGTGAGAATACTACCCTTGTGTTTGAAGGACCTTCTAAAAATATTGTAGTAGTTATTAATGGTAACTTGAGTGAATTGGAGGTATATTCAGATTTAGTATCAGGCATTTTTTAAAAAAGACATTCTCAGTGTTTTTGTACCTGTAGGGCTTAAAGATCACCTGATTGTGAGGTATTTGATGGGGAACATCAAATTGTCTATCCAATTTCTTCTGAAAGTTATGGCTATATCTTTCCAGTCTGTAAGCATGTTCTATTATGAATATGCATAAAATATTTTTACTCATTTTTTCAGCACTATAATTTTTCTTTTCTTAGTGAAATATTTTTTTCCTTAGTGCATTAACATCTGGAGTCAGCCCACAAAAAAGCCGAAGTTCAAATCTATGTCTTGAGCCCACTTTGGCTTAAGTGTCCCAGTGGATTGGGTTTTCTATCGGTGAAGGACCGCAGAACATGAAAGTCCAGCTCCATGCTGGGGCTGAGATTAGATCTGAATGCAAGGAAAAAGCAACAAAGGTCCACAAAATATCTGAAATCTGCAAATACTTCCTGTACTTAACCTACACTTTCGTTGCGTGACTGTAAAGAACAGCAAATCTTTGTTCTTTGCCTCTCAGTTCCCATTTGGTCAGTTCAGAGATATAGGAGAAAGGTTTTGGGGGAGCAAACTCGTTATCGGTCTTCCTACAGTTTCCATCTGATTCTGTCAACAGTGAGTACATCAAAACCGTGAGTTTACAACCGCTTTTAAACATCAAAAAAAGTTTTATAGAAGTTATTCTTTCTTTTGCCAAGAAAAGTTGGACCAGGTGATCCTTGAGGTCCCTTCCAACCTGGTGTTCTATGGTTATATATATATATACACATGTAGATATAATATATAAATTAATAGAAACACAGATCACGCACATGAAGTTCCTTTAGATTTTTAAAAGTTTAGCTGATATTGGGGCTGGTACCATTTATGAAAACCTACTGGGGCATTTCTTGGGTCTATATTCCAGAAGTCTCTGCTAGTTGTCATTTAATAAAAAGAGAGGAAAGTCATAGAAATGCCTCTCTCGTCCTTTGTGCCTTGCCAGGAAGGTGTTGGTTTAGCAGCCTCAGGGTGGTCTGGTGGCATTGTGCACAGATAGGGTTGTTGGCCATGGATTCGGTGATCCATATAGAGCTGAGAGGTGTTGGTTTAGCAGCCTCAAGATGGTCTGGTGGCTTTGTCCACAGATGGGGTTGTTGGCCATGGGTTTTATATCCATATAGAGAGAGTAGAGAAGGCTATAGCATACATTAGTTAGAGTTGGAATCATGGCAAGAAAAATGGTTTACGACTTCTCATAGCTCAGCTCATGGTAATTCAAATCTGAAATTAATTGGTAGAGTAATCCTGTTTGTGGATCATTAGCTGCAGTGGTATCATTAAAGAACTTGTGTCTTTGCTCAATGGGAACACCTGTATGTAAAGCCACGTTACAGTTGTTCAGACATGCTGAGTCAGACTTCTCTGTCTCAAAATAGAAAATATAAATATATGGAATGTCTCAATCATCGTACTTTTTCTTTTTTTCATCTCAACAAGGCTCTTTTGGACAACCTTCCTAAAAGCAATCTATCTGTTTCAGTTAAAAGCCATTTGTATGGTGACAAACCACCGTTCTTTGGCAGGGGGGTTGGACTAGATGATCTCCAGAGGTCCCTTCCAACCCCGTATCATTGTGTGATTCTTCCATTTATATCTATATCCATCCACTTAAACTCTAAAGCTTTCCAGCTTACTTCTTGGATTTACAGCCAGCTGGCTGCTGTGTGTAATACGAACATTTTCTGACAGTGCATGAGATGTTTTGTCTCGTTTAACCCGTAATTGTAATGTTCACTGTAGGCCACAACTCACCTACATGTATTTAGTATTGACTGTGCAAGTTCCCAGAGTTGTCAATTCCCATCTCTCTGATGATGTACAGTCTACTGGTATTCGAGAAAAATAATAATAAAAAAAAAAACAACAAAAACAATCCACAACAACCCCAAAGCTAAACTACTCCTGCAATGGAGTTGGAGAAAATGAATGTCTTCAGGATGGTGGGCCATGGCTGAGCCAGCTCCTGTGGGATCGGTGCCCACTTTTTGGCATTTAAAATAAACTTTGGAACGACTTTGTAACATGAATTCTTTAATAGCAAGTGGAGAGGAGGAGGCGGGGAGGGAGGATATTGCGCTCTTCTGTGTTTTAATGAATCTTAGCTTTCTAATTTTCTCCAAAGGTAAACTGATAAGCTGTACCTGTTTGTGAGCAGATTTCTGCAGTCTCAGTACGTCAAAGAAATTCTCAGGAAGTGAAATCCTGAAACGACTGCCCCAGATTGCTGAATCACCAATGAGGCGCTTCCATTCGAAGACAGCATGAATATTAAAATTTGTTAGCACACTTTGACTATGAAAGAAATACAATATACTATTATTTTTCCTTTGTGCAACATCACCGGGTTCTAAGAGAAGCAATAGAACCATTAATTAATAGTAGTAGTCCTGGATAATGTCATAATAAGCAATACAGCATATTAAAAGCACGTTTATTCTTGCCAGCTACCAGGAGGAGCCTTTTACGTATTTTAAAGGCCCATTAGGTTTGTTTACATACTGGGTTGAAGCTGGTATGTTTTGCTTCCAGTGGGACTGCCATTGGCAGGGGCTGAACCAGCTTTCAGTGCTCGACTCCGACGGTATTGAATTTCCCGACAGTTGGATGCGGTCAGTAATATATTGTCGCTGCTTGAGGGCGGGCTGTCTCTCTGGGACAGCGGATACGACCCAAAAAATGGTGTAGTCTCCAAAGCTAGGCTGTCTCTCTGGGGTTTACTGTCCTAAAAATGAAAAGAAGTGAAATTATAGATATCACAAGCAATTTTCCACAATGGAAAAGGTGGTCGAGGAATCAAAAGCGTGCCTTCAGGTATATTACCCAACAGAACAGCAAAAATGTGCTGGGCTTTAAATTGCGCTGGCAATCTGGAAAGGATTTTCTGACTGGGGCTATGTTAAGTGTTAATAGTGCAACCTGGGTACTTTTTCCTTTGATCTGTCCTCGAGCTCATATAGAATAATAGGACCAAAATAAAATGCCGTTTATACGAACACCTTGTTCTTTTGATCTCGGCACAAAAAATTCTGTCTGCAGCTACGACTTAGCAAACAGTGCATCTGCTCCTTTTACTTGGACCTTGTAGTTTATCGTAACTTTTAATAAATGCTGTCACAGCCAATTTTTGGTGTAGTTCGTGAACTTCATTGTATTTTTTTTTCTTGTCCTAAAGAGTCTTTTACTGTGTTTTCAGAAGAACTGAGAATAAGGTAAGTGGGACCCGTAAACTGGTGGCTTATGGTCAGTTGTGCATAAGTGTGTTGAGGATGCAATGTAAATGTATGCTGCCATGTTTTTGAGATAAAATGTTAGTTGTTCCTTGACCACTTGGGCAAAACTTAAATTATTCTACTCTGAATAAGAGAATAAGTGGTTTACCTGACACCAAGAATAGTTGTGGTGATCATAGGTGCAAAGTTTTGGATCCCAGCTTTTTCCATCAGGAAGGTGATGTACCCTGTGATGTCTGCTGTGGGAACCAAACCCTTCTCCTCATTGTCTACCTCTGTGGGTCAGAGCATAGAAGTATTACAACTGGTAGTGCTTTTGTGTAGAGCTCTACAAGGCGGATAATCCATGGATGATGATGAGTACCTTTCAGCTCTTCATTCCCTGGGGTTGATGATCAGGTGTGTGTCTTTGGAAGTTGTTATTGTGAGCACCTAAAGTAAAGTCACTTCTTCATGCTCTTCTCTTTCAAATCTCTTACTGAGTTTCTTCTCCACCAAAGGCTTTGGCTGCATGGAAACAGCTGAGCTGTGTTTACTGTGATGATTGATGGTGGCTCATTGTGATCCTCGCTTCAGTTGCCGTAACCTCACAGAGTAGATGAGATGGGCACAAAGCTCTGTGCCAAATGAAAGCAAATAAACCGAAGCCCTGCAGTTCACCAATGTCATAACTGCTGCTGTCCAGGAAGAGGGATTAGCGAGCATGGAGAAACACTAGCTAGGAGAGATCCAGTGGCCAAGCTGCCTCTTGGGTGTCGAATGTCTCTCTCAGGCCTTGCAACCCACTATAATTTATATTTAGCTATTAAGCTTATTAGATAGAAACAGTCAGCTTGTATGCAAGGAACACTGCTGGGTAAGTATTCAGGCTTTCGCTGAAGTGGCAGCAGTTGAGGTTCCCGCACATGAGCTTTCCTCTACCAAGTTTTGTTGGATCTCTGTAATCTATCATAAGGCAGGAGTATTCCAGAGAGCCATAATGGTGGCTGTAATTTATAACCTTTTTTCTTATAAAGTGCTACAGTGTAATTCATTATGTAAATAAGGATAATTCCCTCTAAATGAGCTGGTTTGAGTACCAGAAGCAGTGTTGAACTTATTTGTGTGGTATGGCACTAGGATGATTTTGTCCAGAAAAGCTGTGGATACCCCATCCCTGGAGGTATCCAAGGCCAGGCTGGATGGGGCTTTGAACAACCTGGTCTGGTGGGAGGTGTCCCTGCCCATGGCAGGGGGGTTGGAACTGGAGGTTAAGGTCCCTTCCAACCCAAACCATTCTATGATTCTGTGAATGCATCCTGCTGAGCTCAGGTCTCAGTGCTCATGCAGCCACTCTGCCTTTAGTCCTCTGCTAATTAGAACTGTTCTAAGAAAGGTTGCTGCTGTAGCTGTCTAAAAGACAGCGTCTATCCAACTCTGAATTTTAGCAGAATGTTGTTTCCTGTTCATCTTTCACCAGTTTTCATTTCCTATAGTAGATACGGAATAGTATCAATGGTCTCAGAAACCCCACCTACATTTTGCCTCAATTAAAAGAGGGATGTGGGACTCTTTGGACAAGGAGTTAAAATGAAAGAGCTACAAAAATCTGTCAGGTTTGTTTTGTTTTTTTTTTCCTTACAATAAAAATATGATTGCCCCAGTTCTGTGGTTAGCATGAAACGAACCGTCTCTGTCGTGAAGTCAGTGGGGTACAAGTTAATACAAGGTAGTAAAGGAATAATAATAAAGTAAAGCAGCAAAGTCCACAGTCTTTTAAGACAAAACCAGTATGATCCTGCTGCAAATAGTGTTTTCTGATGCCTGGCTAAGTGCAATTTACATATATAGAAAGTGTATGAATAAAGTTACAAAAGTATGCTTAGTTTTTTTACTTTTTTTTTCCCCCCTTGAAAGTAATTTGCTATTGTTCAAACTTTCAGCTTTCACTGGTTTTGTTTCCAAAACCCCAAAAGGAAGAGAAAATAACAAAAGTCTATAAAGGCAAAAGGGATATGTTCTCATTTCAGTTCACAGAATTTCCTGCCTTTAAACAATACAAATATATGCCCTCAGGTTTCTAACGTGCTGGAAGGGTACCGAATCCTTGAAACAGATTGAATTAAAAGCAAGTCCACTATAGCAACGGGGAGTTTTACCAGCTCATCTCAACAAAAATTCACTGGGTTTTAACCGATGTTGCCAAGCCCTGACAAAATCCTAAACTGCTGACTCCATAAATGAATAAATGCTCTAAAGCAACAAGCAAATTCTGAGCTGGACTGGGCACCAAAAAAAAATCTGGTGTTCAATAGTTGTTCCTTCCTCATTACATTTAAAACAGTTATTTAGTAGAACTGAGATGTATCCACAAACAGAACTGAAGTGGGCGTTTGCTATGTCAAGCCTTCAAAAGTAGGGGGCTTCTCGTAATTAAGGTCTCTTCTCTCAGGTCACAGGTGCTAGGACAAGAGGAGATGCCCTCCATTTGCACCAGGGGAGGTTTAGATTGGGTATCAGGAAAAGTTTCTTCACCAAAAGAGTTGTCAAGCATTGGAACAGGTTGCCCAGGGAAGCGGTGGAGTCACCATCCCTGGAGATATTTAAAAGACAAGAAGACGTCGTGCTGAGGAACGTGGGTTAGTGGTGGTTTTGGCGGTGTTAGGTTGACAGTTGGACTCAATGACCTGAAAGATCCCTTACAACCTAGATGATTCTATGATCAGTAGCTCAGTGATGAGACAAGTAAGTTTTTGCGGAATTTGGTGGTGCAGTCTCCCCAAGGAACCTTCTGTACCTGGATGCTGAAGGGTAGATTCTCAGTCATCTTAAATCAGCATTGCTGATTTATACCGCACAAAAAAAGGAAGTTCAGGGTTTTGGGGGTTTGGCTTGGAGTTTTTGTTTGCTTGTTTGTTTGTTTGTTTGGTTTTTTTTAACTTTTGATGACCCTGCCATTAGTAGTAATAACATTTTTAGAGCTTTCTGACAAAAACTTGATCCTTTCAGGGCAGAGCGCTACTGCCGTTCTAGTTCTAGAGATGGCAAGAGACTTTTGGCAGTTGGACCATGAGACACTGCCCCAGTTGGGATTAATACTCAGAGTTTCCTCTAAACTACACTGCCAAGCTGAGATATGAATGGGTAAACGTTTAAATTTCAGTTTTAGTGCAAAAAAAAAGTGCAAATGAATCTAGTATAGGAACAGCTTTTCAAATGGAGGTCAGATTCTCTACGTTACCCCCTAGTCCTTGGGGCCAGAGGCAGTTGATGACTTTCTGGGGCTGAGATTACAATAGCCCTGTGTTTTTCTCACTATTTGGATGTGGTATTGAGGATAAAATGCATTTTAGATTTTTGTGTGTGTATGTGTGTATACAATTATTATTTTAATTTCTCTAGCTTTTTCAGATAAAGCTTTCTTCGGTTACACCTTGACATGAAAGTCGACTTTGTTGCTTATTTCTTTCTTGGGGTACCTGAGAAAGTGTTAAATAATTAAGGTGAAATATGTGTTATCCTGAGAAACACACAGAAGTTTGCATTTGCGCAGGCGGGTGAGTTATCAAAACCAGATGTCAGCAAGTGGAACATTTTCCATAAATTTATTAAAATCATTATTTACCTGTAAGTTATAAGCAGGGCTTAGTTGCACTAGTTTGTTGCCAATATGTACTGCCAATAATCTGCCAAAAAAGCAGCTTGCTGGCAACATCGCTGAAATGGTTCGCTGACGCTTGCAGAGAACGTTACAAACCCCCAGTCAAATGAAAACCTACTATAAACCAACTCTTTGATGGTGGATTCGCTGGAATATGTTATTGATATAGGGTATAGAGTTTATATGGATTATGTATACTGTGTAAGAAATATGGAGATCTGTTAAGGGTAACGTGAGATGTAATCGGTCAGGACAGTTATTGTTTTCAGTATTTGCTATGAATAAGATCATACGGTGACGGTTCAGTTTTAAAATAGAGACTATTCCCGTGCAGCCCAAAGCACTGGCGTGCTATTTGTTCAATTAATATGGGAAGGCTTTTGAAAATGTAAAATATCTGACATCTACACAGAGTAATTTTAAAGGCAACTTTTCTTCGAGGAACAATTTATACATTACATAAACTTATATTTTTCATCCAAGTATCGTTTCGAGAATAGCAAGCTTAAATATTGGAGGCCATAGGGAAACATAATATTACGATAATGTTCTTTGGTGCGGTTTGGAAAGTTTTAGGAAACATTTGGAAGTATTTTTCTCATAAAGTCACTTAACTATTGAAGTGTTATGATAGCACTCCCTTCTGCATTGCGTATGTTACAAAACAGCCTGTTTAAAGGGGACACCCATCCTATATATCCTGATTAGAAATGTTTCCACAAAACAGGAAATTATATGTTACAGGATCCTGGTATTAGCTTTAATTAGGGAAAAAAAAAAAAAAAAAAGGAAATAAAAGACAAGATGACTTAAGGTGTGATATCAGTTTTCAAACACCCATTTCCAGTTCTGTTGAGCAAGAGGAGATACTGCATTGTTTGGAGCTATATGTGAAATTTGCATTTTCTAAATAAATGCTCAAGAGCTGAGCTAGTTTTGTTTTTGGTTTTTTTTTTTTTTTTTCCTTCTGTTTAAATAAGCACTAATAAACATGACCAATCCTTTAGGATCCTAAAGAGCCTTAAAAACCTTGCAATTCTCAGAAGCCTAACTTTTTTCCCCATAGTGTAATTCATTCTTTTGAACTTCTGCAGAAGCAGAACTCAAGTCAACAATTCCTAAATCCCTGGCAGTTGTTATCACGGTGGCCCTTAGTGCTCCAAAAGTCTTACCTCACAGTGCCAATGTAGCAGATCTACACAGCCATGACGTTGAATTGTAGAGAAAATTACGTTGTTTTCATGAACTACCCATTAATTTGTGTTTTCACACTTGTGCAAAATAATGCAGAAGTTATTTTCATCTGCACTATAAAATACGTACTGTAGTTCATGACCATCTTTCTGAGGAGTTTTTAAATTGTCACCATTTCACTGCTGAGACTGATGTTCTTAGAATTTACAACAGTGCAGATTCTTATATTTAGTGTTAAAGGATTTCAATGAATTGAAGATATGCATTCAGAAATAATACATCTAGGATCAAACTCTGTCTCTCTTCAAGCCAAAGAGAGCTTTGCCTTTGACTTCAGTGGGTCCAGAGTCTCCCCTCTGGTATTAAAATGCAGAATAATCACTATTTGGGTTTTTTTGTTTTTTTTTTTTTCCAGACCTAAAGCGCTTAAGATATTGTTGAAGTCATTTGTCAGGAGTAAATATGTAACAAAATGGAATAATCCCGCATGTCCTGGATTAGGCTAGACGTGCTTTTGGCTGAGCTGATGTCCAACAAGAGCAGCAGCACACAGGTCTCAAAGTGGGGAGAGCTTTGACTTTTAGTGATATATTTGGTTTGGAGGAGTTCCACCGGCCTTTGCTCCTGTTTTGTGTAGTTTCTCTGCAGGCTTTGTGTTTCAAAAGGTAATACCTTTCCATGTATTTTGGGGAATAAGAGCTGAAGAACACTTAAAAAGTTAAAATCCTGGTCATCTAGGATGCAGGCTTTACAGTGCATTTTCAGTGGGCATCTTAATGTTAGAAATTCAGCTGTAATATGGGGAGGAAAGTTAGAGATCAGTTTGACCATCCTCTTTATATTGAGATATAGGTGTGGCATCTTAACAAATAAACTAGTAGGAGTGTTGTTGATTGGGAGTGAAACTAGATTGGAAAGAAAAGCAAATGCAAAGTCAAGGTGGGAATTTTTGTCAGTGTCAGATACGGATAGTAGATATTGAGGGATTTTGCTCAGAAATTTAGATAAATAGATGGAAGTTATGGTTTGAAGAATCTGAGAATTACTCTGTTTCTCTTCTACTTTCTTTACTGTTGGCACCTCTCCTCTCCTGCCTGAGGCATCTTCTTTCCCAACTCCGGTGGTCCAAGTTACCCCTTGAGTCAAAACCAACTGCCCACAGGTCCTCTGGATCCAGCTTCCCTTTTCCAGGAACATCTCTGGATCCTGCCTGCTCATGAGGCCTACCTCTGGAGTGACAAGGGTCATTGCATTCAGCTAATTTGTTGCCAAAACAGCAATACTTTGCATTATTTGTTAGAAGGAGGTCTTCTTCATCCTTTATCTTCTTCATCCAGCAACCTGGTGCAACCAGGTGGGCTTTGAGCAGAAGGTCACACCAGAGACCTTCCAACCTCAGAGATTCCCCAAGACTGGTCTATATTTCTCCAGTGTCAGGGAAGAAGGCAGAGAAAACAATGACAGGGGAAAAGGATCACAATGGTCATAATATTTCCATGTTTCTATATCTCACAGTTCACAAAGAGGGGAGTCTGTGTAAACCCTTCTCGTTCTACCCAGAGAAAAACCCCATATATTCTACCATGGGAAGACAAGCTCAGCCACAGACCTTGTATTTTCTTTTGCTGTGCCCTTCCCAGCGCTTAATCTTGTCTCTGTTCGGTTTTCTTTCTGTTCTCTCTCTCTTTGCTCCTAATCCTTGTCCATGCTTATAAGCCCCTAATATTTATATGGCATTATCTGTGTTAGAGATTACTGCTGACAAGTAATCTCTTCCCTCTTCTGAATGGAGAATTACAACCATTGCTAAAGATCAGAAAGTGAAATTAGATCCCTGAAAGTATGTGACAACTTCAATAAACCCTAATATCAAATTCCCTAAATATCAGGAATCTCCTTTTGAGCTTTGAGGTCTGAACTGTAAGCATGGCTTTGGGACACCTGATCACACTCAGCAACTCTTTTTTGCGGTAGAGCAAAATTTGACAATCATTGCAGAGGAAAAGAAAATCAAGACAAAAATCAGTGAACTGAGACTTGTCATTTATTGTAATCTTTCGAGAAGTTGGTAAATATAAATGCATCAGTTTTCCTGCTATCTAGTGATTCCTAACATTCGATATAAAGAATATATAAATTTACATATAATATGAACCCCAAGTAGTTGCTCTCTGTTCCTGTTTGGCCTCCAAAGAACTGCTTTCGTAAGTCTTTGTTTTTCTCCTTCCCTAGAGCAGAGTGGACAAAATCCTGACTTTTAAAAAAGCTCTGAGATATCCATGCAGCTCTGGTGTTTGTACAGTGCTTGGCCAGGTTGTATAGTTTTGCATATGATTTGGGGAAGAAATTCAGCACGGGAACAGGATAAATTCAGGGGAAAAGTGGGATTTCCCAGTTATTGCAAAGACAAAAATGACTGCCCATCACAACCAGCAGAAGCCAAATGGACTCCAAGGTATTAGAATAACAGAAGCTCTCCAGGAACTTCTGTAGTGTTTTAGGTTGCTTATGTTCTCCTAAAAATATTACAGTTAGCAAAGAGACAGTGGTGATCCTGTTTAAAGAAAGACAAAGGAAATTCTCAGACGGTGAGTTTGTTGAATTGTAAGTTGTACCGTGACGGTGCATCAATGGCGAAGGAAACAACAGCAGCTCTGAAATGTGTGTGCTCCAGCTCCGGGGCCTGGGGAAGGCTTCTAAGTATATCTGATCATGACTCGCTCCTTTTATTAGTCTTAAACTTTTTGGCAGTAAATAATTAAAATAAAAAATAAAAATAATAAATAAATAAATCCATGACACATTCAGAACTATCTTCAACATTACTTGCAAATGTAAATAAGGTTACAAAAGGGTTAGGTTTTATTAATTCAAATTTTTCTTTTAGCTTATATTAATTTTTACAAATTATCCCTACTCATCAAGAACAACTGTGCAGACCAGTACTCAACACAAAGAATTTGCCCGTATAATTTGATCTAAGCTAAACCAGCACTTGTTAGTCTTTCTAATGGGGTTTCTCTTCCTCGAGCAGTGACATCGTGTCCCTTCCGTCCTTTATTTCGTTGTGGTCTTTAATGGTGCACGAAGTGACTCTTAGTGCCAAATCCCATAAGCCATTTTTCATGGGGGCAAACAAAGTGCTGTGAATAAAGAGTAGGACCTAACATGGCAACATGTTATGAAAGAGCATGGGGAAAACACACGTGTGCTTCGAGGAAAATTCATGGGTTTCCGCAGAGTAGGGTATTGTGGCATAGATGAAAAGAAAATATGTAATATATAGATTGGGGAGTTAAAAAAATATGTTACTCGAAACGGCAAATATTTAGATTAAAACTCTGACTTTTAGTATATGGAATTTGTATTATAGATGAACTTACTTAAATTTTTAACCCGTCTTTTTAACTGAACATCTATACCCAGTATGCAAAAAAAAAAGGAAGGTTTTCAAGGCTTACTCTTTATAAGGTCTTCATAAAGTTTTAAAGTTGACTGTTGAAAGTGTCAGCGATTCTCAAAAATCTGAATAAATAAAAGAAAAATAGTTTTGAAAAGTTTTGAAAACAAGTCGTGAAGCTAAAATTAGATATCTAAGTCTCTCACTGTTTGTTCTGAACTTTCAGTGTTTAAATATATATGAGTTATGCATAAAAGTAAAACATTTTCCATGTTTTTTTTTAAATATGAGGGACAGTACCTTGTGGAATCTGTTGAAAGTGTTAATATTTGGATGCTCTGGGTATAATTTTATTCTGGAAAGTTTCACATGCACAAGACCGCGTGACCACAAGTTAATAATAACAATAAAATCCTTCTCCCACATTAAAAATAGAATATTATGGCATTTTTCTTACGAGAATAGTGTGGGTTGTAACTAAGTTTGACAAAAATGGTGCAACCTTCTTGATAACTAAATCCTGCCTATCTGCTATGGTAGCTCTCTACTTTGTCTTGTAGAGTCATAGAACAGTCTGGGTTGGAAGAGACCTTTAAAGGCCATCTAGTCCACCCCCCCTGCCATGAGCAAGGACATCTTCAACTAGATCAGGTTGCTCAGAGCCCCGTCCAGCCTGGCCTTGAATGTTTCCAGGGATGGGGCATCTCCCACCTATCTGGGCAACCTGGGCCAGTGTCTCACCACCCTATTGTAAAAAATTTCTTCCTTATATCTAACCCTAGGATCATAGAATCATAGAATTGTCTGGGTTGGAAGGGACCTTTGAGATCATCTAGTTCAACCATCATCAACCTAACTCTGATGAAAAAACAACGACCCATCATCAAACCACATCACTAAGCACTATCTTTTAAATACCTCCAGGGATGGTGCCTCAACCACTTCCCTGGGCAGCCCATTCCAAGGCTTAAGAACCCATTCTGTGGAAGAATTTTTCCTGGTATCCAATCTGAACCTCCCCTGGCACAACTTGAGGCCATTTCCTCTTGTCCTATTGCCTGTGACTTGAGAGAAAAGACCAACCCTTGTCTCTCTACACCCTCCTTTCAGGGAGTTGTAGAGCATGGTAAGATCTCCCCTCAGCCTCCTCTTCTCCAGGCTTCTTTTAAGCCTGTCTTCTTCTGCCCCAGCTCTGCTATTCCATAACCAGCCTCTCTGAGGTTGTGTCTTCCGAAATTTAGACAAGGGTTAAAAGGACTCCGGTGATTTTTGTGGGAGTAGGTACTGGCTCCAAATAAAACACTGGAGCACTTGTGTTTTTCTCTAGGTTATAGACTTCTGGGTGTTGATGTAGAAATCCCGCAAGCTCTTGATGGTTATTAATGACTGAGATCTGGGCAGGTACTGGATGGAGAGATGACTCTGTCTGGAAGGTGGCAGAAAAGAAGAATTAATGTGAGTTTGGAAAAGGAAAACTAGACTAGCTGGAGCAAAAACGTTCTGGAGAAAATGTAAACACAAAAAAAAATGTGCTAACTAGACACTGTCTTTCTCCAGCATGCATTTGGGAAATGCACATGAACAGGTTTAGAAGATTTCATGTTATTATTAGTTTATTTTCAGGTCATTTATTTAAGTGTCATAAAGAACATTAGCTGGTGGTTAGGGACTACAATATCCATTATATCATTCCAATCATGTGGACAAGTTTATACTACGTATGATTTACAGTGGTCTTTCCGCGGTTTAAATTGTTCTGTTCAGGTACCACGTTTTTTTATGTGGCTGTATTTAGTGAAATCCAAGCGGCTGAGCGCAGAGGCGGCTTCCATTCAAAGTCCGAAAAATTAATGCTTTTACACGAACGCTGTGGGTTGCGGCGAGAGCTGTTTATGGCTCTCTGCCTACATCCTTTATCATGTCTCCGCTGTTGTTAGTAAAATATACAGAACTACTTTATGCCAAAACAATGGAAGTTAATGCAGATAACTTGTTCCAAAGTTAACCATCAAATAAATCTCTCTCTTTTTCTTTTTTTTTTTCCTTTTTTTTTTTCCTTTAAAACTGTTAAGTGAAATGGTGTTCTAAAACTTTTAAAAATTGTCAAGATGATGGATACTGTGTGCGTAATACAAGTAAATACCACAGAATTGATTGCACACACATGTCTTAAATAAAGGATATTAAATAGTTTATTCCAGAGAGAGATCGGTGAAGTTTTATCTAATATTATTAGAAATTCTGCAACCATGGATCAGAAAGTAAAGAGAAAGCGTCTCCAGAAATAGAAATGGTGCATTGAGAGGATGATTGGCCAGGAGATTAAAGACAGGCAGGGGATACAGCCTGCCTAGGTAGTCCGACCTCTCACACCTCAAGCAATTCTTCATAGTTACAATGATTTTTTTTCAAAATCTGTGAGTTAAATTTGGTTTGGTAAATTGGTCCTCTCAATTCAGTCACTGACTCGGTGATTTTGGGCAAAACCATTAATCTATTTCCCCTTCAGCTTTTCCCATAGGTAAGTATATAAAAGTATATCCCCACGTGGATGTGACCATACTTCAGAGGAGCCACCACTGGCCAGTTTTAGGTTTATAATTCAGCTTAGACTGTCAAAATGCCAATATAAATGTTAAGAGCATATATGTATGGACCTCAGGCACAATGAATTCATGCTTCTATGTTCTGAGAATTTGAGGGTGACTGAGTCGCTGAGATGGGAGTGGTTTGACTCAGGCTCATTTGGATACCCTCCATAAGAAATGGGTTTGGGTGAAGCTGTTGAATGCGATAGAACTTCTTTGGTTGTATCTCCAGAGCAGCTCCAACAATTGATAGTGAGCAGTGGGGAAAAGGTAGATCTGGTAGGTGATTTGGTCGGTGGCTTGAAAATGCAGCTTAGTGTAGATAAACATGAAAAAAATATGCCGAGGGACAACAAGCCAAATCAAAGAATAGACATTTCGTGGAGTAGTTGCGCAGTGACTGACACAGAAAGAAGATTTAGGGGGCTGGTGAAAACTCATCAAAGCAATTAGTCAAAGAATACAGCTTCAGTAAAGCTCGCATAGAATCACAGAATCACCTAGGTTGAAAGGACCTTTTAAGACCATCTAGTCCAACCAATGGGGAGAAAAACAAAACAAAACAAAACAACCCACATAAAACACACACCACAACCAACCCACACTACGACACAAACAACAAGAACAAACCCCAAAATACCACATCCAAAAACAAAAACANTGAACAACCCCAGCTCCCTCAGCCTCTCCTCATAAGATTTGTGCTCCAGACCCCTCACCAGCTTTGTTGCTCTTCTCTGGACCCGCTGCAGCACCCCAATGTCTTTCTTGTGGTAGGGGTCCCAAAACTGGTCACAGTACTCAAGGTGGGGTCTCACCAGTCTCACATAGTGCGTTTATTTGTATATTGCAGTGATTTTGAAGAGAAAAAGGGTCTGTTTATGTTTAAAGGTGCTCCACCGCAGGGTGAAGTGGATGAGTCTGGTGTTTAGGAATATTTGTTTTGACAAAGAGGGAAGGGAGCAGCTTCTTCACAGCCCAGAAAGGAGCTGTGATGGAGTAAAACTCTGAAGAACTGTGGAGGAGGTTGATAAAGTGGAGCAAGCGTTGACTTTAGTAAACAGTTCCATAAACAGGCCATAGTGTGTAAACATTTGGAAATTAAAAGGAAACGGAAAATTTAAACATCTCTACTTATCTGGGAGAACCATAATCATACTGGAAGGCGTGTGAGTAAATAATATTTGGGTAAATTAACTTGAGGTACAGGCAGGCGTTTGGAGTGAGGATCCCATGGTGGCCGTGCACGTAGTCCTTGCCGTGTTAATTCAGAAGAGTCATGTTTGAATGAAGGAGCTTCACTCCAGTGTTTCCTGGGTGAGGACCATAACTCATTACCGCTTCAAATCAAATAGTAAAACTCAATCTGCATAAAATATTATGTTTAATATATTAAAGATGGTGAGTTCAGTGACCTCAATGCATCCTGCTGTTGGGGAGGGGTTTCTGCAGCGTGGATATCGTATAGAAGAGCAGTGGTGTCTAAGACTGTCCGTGGTACCTCAGAAACACCATGAGCAGCCCTGCCTCAGTTTCCCCATCTCAGTATTCAGTATTTATACCTGTGAAAAAACATGGGGCTGGTTGTTTTATCCTATGGATTGGTTGTTTTATCCTATGGATGGATACAACTCAATCCTTTTCACCTAGACATGGGGATTTTTTTCCTAATTGGGGATTAATTTTTTCAGTGGGTCATAATAGAAATCAAGCAAGGACAGCTGGGTAAAACAACCCACTTCCATGCCATGGTACGTGTTTGGTACATGTCATGAGACAACAAACAGTCTTTCTACCTTGGCTTTCCTTGACCTGGGCTCAAGTCTAGCCATAAACTGGAGTCACAGTAGGTTAAAAGCCGCTGTGTCTGGCATTCGCTGCCGATTTTAGCTGTAGTCCTGGCAAAAATGCCAAGAGTTTTCTGGCAAAATTGCCCCTTCATTTCCCAGAAGTGTTTGCTTTATTTTATTTTAGCGGGTGAATGGTTTGGCTCTCCCTGTCGATGCAGGTGTGATGTGGGTCAGTGGAGACTTTTGGCTTCTCAGCCAGTGAATCTGTTATTTTATTTCACGGGTACCATATTCACTAAAAAAAGTGTATCATTTACTGAATGCTAGTGGAGCTGTTGGCTTGGATCAGTGTAAAATATCAACCATGTTTTGTCTTGAATTTGCTATTAATTAATTAGCAGTTACCAGGTGAAACTGAAATCTACCATGAACATGCTATAGACTTTTTTGGGTTTTTTTCCTTCTTTTTCCTAACAGGTTCATGCCAGAACATAAGCTTGCCCGTTTGGAAAAGGTAATTGGCGTTAAAAGGGATGGAGATGCTTATCAATCGGAGGGTCTGCCCGGCCAGAAGAAGAGCGGAGCTTTAATGAAAACCAGCCACGAATATTGCGAGTCTGGACTTTGTGAAGCCCAGCCTGGACTTTGTACCACCCAGCACGAGGGGCTGCCTTCCCCGTTAACAGCACCGCCGAGATCGGACGAGTCTGAAGCATCAGAAAGTACAAATCCTTGTCAAGAAGAAGATAAGCAACGTCTGACTTTTAACCTCTCTAATATCTTGAGTGGCGGGGACTATCAGCAAAGACCTTTACACGTTGCCTGGCCCCACAGGTGGTAAGTGGCGAACAAATCCAAATACTGTACTTTTCAGAGATTTATGAGTTCGCTTTGATGCCGTTTGGGGGACTTCTGTCCCAGTATGAAACAATTTCCTAGCCACATGCTGACACCGCACACACGCGCAGAGGGGAAAGCCACATGAGTAACATCTGATTATTTCAAATAATTTATTTGAATGTATGCAGCAGCTCGGTAACGCTAACCAGACGTCCAGCCATTGATGTTAATGACTCCTCCTTTTTGCCCCAGAAAATGGATATTAGATATCAATATCAGAAAATAGAAAATAAATATCATAATAGATATATGAAACGATAAGGGTCATTCTGGTGACTCTCGTTTTTTTGGTAGAAAGCCATCCATGGATGACAATTAATACCTAATGTTATTTAAGTTATCTTAATTACGTTAATGCAAGCGATTAAGTGTAAAGATATGTGGTGACACTGGACAGCTGACGTTAACCCACTGTCTGCGTTTTAAAAACACCCTTTTGGTGTTCCATAAATAGAGAGGGTGTTTGAACGTATTAACAGTGGAACAGTATTTTTCCAACTGCTAACGCAAATACCCCGTCTCTGAATCTTCTCTGAACGGCCGAAAATCTACCGTGCCCCATAATCGCTAAAAACATATAAACTTTAGCTTGACTCCTCCATAAATTAGGATTTAAAGAGGTAAAATGTCCCGATAATCTTCCGGCATTGGGCACGAACATTTTAATCTAGTTTTTATTCCTCGCAGTTTGTTTAATCTGCATGTGGCCTGATTAGAGTTCACTTCATCCACAGATTATAGTCTGTTTATTGCAGAGAGAGATGCTGGGGCGATCAGTAGGTCAGATTTTCCGAGAGCAACTGTTTTCAGGTGAAGCAATAAGTGCACTGCACCGACGGGGCAAATCGCCTTTGCAGGGGATTTGACTTCCAGCACATTAAAACTCCAGAAGCTCTCCCAGATGATCTGCAGCATCTGGTACCTAAAGGGATTTTCATCTTTGACTCTAAACGTCTGAACATAAAATTTAGGGATTGGAAGTTGATGTGGAATCTGTCTTTGGATTTGTTTAATCAACTTCACACTTTCCGACACGGCCTTTCTTGGGGAGCCGCAGTTATTTTTAATCACGTTTCCCTGCTAACGCCAAAAGGCTCTGTGTTCTCATAGGTTATTTTAAAATGTAGTGCATCGAAGGGAGAGATACTGCATGTTTTCATCTGGTGTGGAAAGTACATGAAGCTTAGTGTCATTTTTATTTTGTGAAGAATTTTATCCCCCTTCTCTTAAGACCACATTTTAAAAATGCATATTTTTAAGATAGCCAGTTATAAAAAGTTTTATGACGCCGAGCTGTTTTTTTTTTTCCCCCTTTTTTTTTTTTCCTGAATGCTAACCTAAATTGATCCAAATGTTGCATTCAGAAAGAGCAAAGGAAAATAAAATATTTTCCATTTTATTCAGTAGTTTGCATAAAACAGCACAGAGCTAAGTAATAAAATCAACAATATTAAATTGAATAATTCCTTTCCTTTCTGTGTATATTTTTGCTTTAATTTAATTTAATTGCCTAAAGTTAGTTGCTTAAAGAGAGGCAGCATTGTGTTTGTGCACATACTTATTGTTAAAGCTAAATTATTTTTAATTTGGAGAAGAGAGGGAAAAAAAAGCCACATCAGCAAGAGCAAATGCCCAAATATAAAAGTAACACATTCATCCTTACGGGTAATATAGTAGAACATTGGAAACTTGGAGGTTGCCAGACACACAGCTAACATTAGGGCTAATTTTGAAAATCTAGCGTGCAGTCAATTTTACTGATGCCTGGGGACATACAAGGTAGAAGCTGACAAGAGAACTAATTTTGTTTGGGTTATTTACTGCTATGCATCATCCATGGGTTCCCGCCTGACACACAGCTATATGAAGGGGAATATTATCACACACTAAAAATTTATGTTGACATTCGATATTTGTTCAATATGTCAGCAGTATTACTTTCATAATCAAAAGAGTAAGAAAAAGAGAAAGGAAAAGCACTTTATGCTCATATAGATATATCTTTTTAATAACAGTCTATAAGGTTAATATAGTTTACCTTTGAGAGTATACAATGAAAACAAGCAGGGTTAGCAGGGAAAATGACAGAAAGCATCAACCCGAGCTGTTTGTTTGCCATTACCTAAGCGAGCCATGTCAGCTCTCTGGCCCGCGTCTGATAGCTATTTGTTGTACAGAGAGCACAGCATAAAATAAAAAAAAAAAAAAAAAAGAAAAAAACCAAAAAAAAAAAAAAAAAAAAAAAAAAAGAAAAAAAAACCAAAAAAAAAAAAAAAAGAGAGAGAGAAAAAAAAAATAAATATCAAACTCTTAATACTATTGTGTGCCCATAACCATCTGTCACTGCTAGCCTGGAGATGAGAGGAAGATTACGAGGAATAAACACTGAGCCGCCGAGCATTGGTAAAGCCTTCGGGCAAAAAACTCTTGTGGGGACATCAAAGACATTCTAATTCCGAGGCAGTCAAGGATTACAGTGTGTAACCTGTGCTGACAACAGATAAATGACTGGCAATATTGTGCCAGAGCTGTTGGGTCCTGCATGGAGTACTGATGATGATGATGATGATGATGTTATCTTGCAGAATGGACTCTGCTGGGATAATTTTATGATAAAACACTTTTTTCAAATGCCACCGGGTCCAGGCAGGCATTTACTAGCTACAGGGGCAGCAATCAGTTTCTTCAAAATTTACTGTTCTAAGCCCATTAGAGTTCCAGCGCAGCAAGGCTCTCGATGGAAATCGAAAGCGCCTGCCTTCGTCTGAGGATGCTACATGCAAATCTTCCGGGCTGAACTCCTACCCTTCAGTGTTGGGATGCTTTAGCGACTGATTTATGTAAATTCACCTATTGAAAAAAAAAAAAAAAGAAGGTTTATTTTCAATTGATGAATAGGAATTAGAAAATGAAGGCACCCCAGCATCCCCAGCCTGTAGCCTGGCTGGCACAGGTGAAGACGAGGGGGCTGGAAGCAGCATGGCCAAAAATCAGCTTGCCTTGCCTTATTAGAGGCAAAATCGTGGCGGGCCATATTCAGGCATCAGCAGTTAAAAGCGTCCCTTTCTTAGGCCTAGCGCGAGCCTCTTCGTCAAGCAGCCTAATTTTAGCCAAGTGTTGTAATGTGTGATGGGGGGGAGGAGGGAATTGTGTGTAAAACGTTGGCAGAGGGATCCTGCTCGTATTCCAGCACGGAGCGCTCGCAGATATTGTCCTATACAATAATACTTTTAACGACCATTGTCTACCCTGATGATTTACATGTGGTTTTCATTT
>VZRU01012638.1:421042-428369 GCA_013398155.1 Pedionomus torquatus | reverse complement strand
TTCTTTTTTTTGACTATGCTGCTACTTTCCTGACGGTATTGGATTTTAATACACCTGCATTCAAATTTTGCCGAGCTCAATGCTTAAGGTAAAATATCAAAGTGTAATACAGTAAATAGTAGAGCGCAGTTTAAAAAAAGACAACACTCCCAGTGCTGCTTTTTAAGTTAGGCATGAAAAGGAGCCCCATTTTTTTTTTTGGCATGAAAAGGAGCCCCATTTTTAGTTTGGCAGAGTGTGCATGCAAAGACCATTTATTGATGTACTGCTCTTTGCTTCTTGACAACGTCCTGGGCAGATCGAGGGTCAACGGGAGGCTGGTGTCATATGAGTCCTCTTATCAACCGGTGGCATCCTCCTTTGCCCTCCCCGAGTCTGTGCCCTATCAGTGAAAACAGCCAAGAGCCTCAAGTTCCTGCTGTTATCACCCAAACGGGGAGGATGTTACTGGGGTGAAGGCACCGACCAGCTCCTGGCACTGGGCAGGGGGGCTGGGGGGCTGACGACAGAGGTTCACCTTCGTTCTTTCAAAAATCTGAACTTTTACAAGGGATTTTGTGGATTTTTTCCCTTTTCCTCCTTGGTGCTTTAGTTGTCCCTCCTCACTGTGCTGCCTTTGCTCTCTTTATTGTCCTCCTCTTTGCTTCTCCTACTTTATTTACCACGTGGTCTTACTTTTGCTTCCTAATTTATATCTTTACTGTTTTCCTTTCTAACCTTTTTCTCTATCACTGGCAGCACTCTGAAGTGCTCTCTGCAGCTTCTCTCTGTCTCTGAGTACGATTTTTCTGCACTCTTTCTTTTCATCTTTTCCCTTTTCTCTCCTTTTTACCTTCTATTTATCTTTTTTTCTTCCTGGGTTTGAGTATGCCATCGTTTTTCAGTTTTCAGCTTGAATGTTGGTATTTTTTAATTTTATTTTTGTTTTCTCTTCTTGTGCTTCTCTTCCCCTTCAAATTTTGTTTTCCCCATCATCTCTGCCCCGTTTGCTGCCAACTCCTCGCTATTCCACTTGCCCAAAACTAAAGGACCGCTGTCATCCATCCACTTCAAGGTCTGTGTCTTAAAAACTTCATTTCCTTCACTTTTAATTATTGATTCTGTCTCACAGACTTCCCCAGCCCCGTCCCTGCCCTCCCTGTGCCTTTCCGTGGCTGATGTCCCCTGTCCCTTTCTCTCCTCCTGCATCCACCTTCATAAATCACAAGCCGTTTTCTAGCAATAATTCCAGGTGGGCAGGACCCCGTGGCTTACCTCTTGGTATATATCCTTAAAAAAAAATCCCCAAAATTAAAATACTTTTAAAATGCCAGTTTAACCTCCGTGCCTGGTTCACTATTGCCATTTCCCACCTCTGCCCGTCTGACATTTGGGTGATTTCACGGAACAGGGAGGCAGAAGGAGATTGTACCCGGCCTGAATTGCTTGGATTTAAGGCACTGTAAAAAAAAAGTGAAATATTGCTGTCTGCCCTCACAATTTGGGATTCTCTGCCGCTGAAAATCTCCTGTGCTGAATGCCCTAAGAAGATTAAGATCAACCCTTTTAATATTGCTTTTAGCTGAGCTTATTTGTAACCCTTTCAGAATATGTAGCACCTTAAGAGGTGGCACGACAGAGCTGTTGCTGTCACCAGCATTATGTACCCTTTAATGCAGTATTTTCTCAAATATTGAGACTTTCTGCCCTGCTTTACCACTTTTACGTTACTGATTAACTTGCAGAACTATAGAGTTTTATATATATATATATTTAATAGACTGCATTGATTTTGCCCCTTTGAGCAAGTCCTGTCTCTTTTTTGCAGCTCTTCTACTTTATATTTCCATATGTGTCTTCCTGCAAATCCTAAATAACTGGGATTATTACCATGTATGAAAAGTTTACAAATACTTGAAAAATTAAACCTAAAGCACAAGAGACCATATGGGTCTCTTACTGAATTTCACTCAAATTCAAGAGGTGAATATGCACTGAATAATGTAAAGGGCCAATTTCTGCTTTTTCTTGTAATTATTTTTTATTTTATTTTTTAAAAGTGGCTTTCCATCACTGGTCAGGGATATGGGGACTGACCAGTTTATCTGATCTCTGTGCACTCTTTCCAGTTCTGGCACTGGGCAGTGCTGGAGGGCTCTGGCTGAATTCACAAAATCCCTGAAGAGCAGAAGGGTGTTTTGAAGTTCGTGGCCATTGCTTGTATAGAGGAACATCATCGTGGTGCTATGAAGTCGCTTATTTTTAATCATTTTTAGGCTGAAAAGAGGGATGTCAAGTCATCAATTAATTCTGACAGCATCCTTCTGTGGTGAAAAAATAATACTCTCACACCCATTTTATAAACAGAAAAATCAGGGATAATGGAGGCTCAATACTGGTGATACTGGTACCACCACCTTCCCAGTCCCCATTTCAAGGAGAGTCCTGAAAGTTTCATTTCAGATTACAAGGGGAAGGCCAGTAAATCAGGCTGAACCCTGGCTCATGTTCCCATTCCCAGGGCACCAAACTTCAGCTAAGGCTTCAAATGTCTCTCTTACAATGGGTTTTAGCCTCAAAAGTAAAAAATCCTGAGTAAAACAATTCAGTGTGCAGTAGCTAAACATGGAGATCACTCTCAAATACCAGTCTAGGTGTGGTGTCTGTGTCTGATTTGTGGCACTTACTGCTGGAGTTTGGTCATTCCTGATGTTTTCATGTTCTTACAATGAAATTTAGAGCATCCTCGTACTGTGCCCAGTTCTTATTTTTCCTTTACCAGATGTGTATCAAATCAAGTAAAAATACAAGGGCATTTCAAATACCTAAAGTAAGCAATGAAGCCAGACCCCAGAATCACATTAACTTAATTTTTCCCCACACTTAATATCTTAAAATAAAAATTTGTGTGTTAATAGCAGGCTTTTATACAGTTTTGCAGCTCTTCTTAAGGAAACAGAATATATATAATTAATACTGTTTAATAAAGCTCAAAAAATGCAACAGATGCAGCCAAAAGTGCACGTCATTTTGAGCAGATCTTTACAGAACAGACATTCCATATTGTGTTCATCTTTTTCCACGATCACTGCTATGACAATCTGGTGTGTTTAGCAGTTGTTGCTGAGTAAGGCAGACTGGATTGTATATGATTTTCTCCATGTCAGCCAAGAAACAGAGCTTGCTCGCTCTCTTCTTTTTGATGCAGTAAAGAGGTGGTCTTGTGGTATTGATTGCTTTTCTACCAGGAGCCAACCTTACCTTTGCTAACTCGCAGGAATAATTATACAACTGCAATCTGTAGGTGCCACGTGGTGGAAGCTTGCTGTAGGTCTTAACTGCAAATAGAGCAGTTTTGGTGGGGAAAAGTCCCAGGAACTGATAAATCAAGGGAGATGACCTCCCGCATAGAAAAGCTACTAGAGCCACAAACCGTGTCATTAAAATCTGTCAGTTTAAAAGCAAAATATTTTAAAAGGGGATAGAGGAGGAGGATCACCTACAGCAGAAACACCATAAGAGAGGCTCTGATGCAGAGGAAACGTTTCCCCTTTCAGCATTCCTTCTGGGTGCCAAATTTTCCTTCTGTTCTTCCCCACCTATTAAACAAAGCTGCAACTTCCAATTCCTATCAGTTTTCCTAAATATGTGCAGCTTATGTGGCTTCCACGAGCTGTAAGGCTCCGTGTTCTCCTGCCAGCTCCTTGACAATGTGGCTCCAACAGCATCCTCCACTTTTGGCTGCCTCTGGGACCCCTGGTCTCTTCTGGAAAGGGAGAGGGAAAGCAGATCCGCTGCTGGAAGGACTTTTTGTGACTGCAAAACTGATCACGGGGCTGGGAAGAGCTTGGAAAGATCCCTGGATGTGTGGTGGCTCTGTCTGACGAGGCTGCCTGCTCGGTCCAAGGGGGTGGTTGGGTCCACCTTGGGAATAGCTCAGCAGCAGGTACAGGATGGGGTTTATAGGGACCACTTATAAAGCACCCAGAACAGCCTGCCCAAGGGAAACTGAGGCTAATGGGGAGTATTAGCATGAGTTACACTTCACTCCCAGCATCACAGCTCTTTTCCTTGCAAGCTCATGCAGTTCCCATAGAGAAATTCCCACATCCTCTGTTGTGATCCCACGTCAACTCTTTCAACGGGGCCTTTGGAGAGAACTAAAATAGTGGCAACGTGTTTCTGCCCATAATTTCCCCTCCAGAAACAGGTGAATATTTGAAGCGGGAGGATGGAAGCGAACTAGTAGGCAGTTCTGGGATCTTTGCAACTGGAAGAAATTTCTCTCCCCCAACCAGCGCCCGTATCCACTTTGGTTACTGGAACCACCATGAAGACTCCTGGTTCACAGATGTGAAACAAATTATGAAGCTTGTGCAGTTGCATTCCTCCTTATTATTGGGAACAAAACAAATCTGGGAGATGTAGGACTTCTTAAAGTAATTATTGTCTGGCTTTATTTTAAGAAAGTGCAACTGATTCTGAAAACTCCATAGTTCCTGAGGATTTCTCAGCCTAGGAAAGTCACATTAATTATAAGATTAATTTGTTTTAATTCCCTAAACCAAAAATATTGACTGAATGAGAAATTAACACATGTAGAGCTGCAGATGTCATTTGGCTTCAGATTTCCTGAATGATATAATTATTAATCTTTCATATAGCAGTGTGGCAAACCTACAGATTCACTCTACAAAATTAGTCTGTGAAGAAAGACACCAGGACAGCTGAGCTATAGATTTTCCCTTAATACAGGAAGGAAAACAGTGGAATTCTCTAAATAATAAATAAACCTAAAATATTTTAAAGACATATGGTGCACATCTGTCTGAAATACAATAATTTAAAGGAGAGTAATTAAATGCACAATATAAAATTCACCTTAGAGTGGTGGAATTATCTCAATTTGTTTTTTTCTGTAACTTATTGAATTTGGGAAGTTTAGATCTGCGTTATCTCTTGAATCTTTCATGCTGCACTAGTAAAGATGATAGATTAGCAAATTGGCTTTTTATTTTCTTTTCAGATAGCCAGCCCTGCGTTTCGGGGCATTGAGTGTCATACCCATACAAACCTGCAATGTCATCTTCAGCTGAAATTATAAGTAAGGACAGGTTTCTTATTTTCTGTTTTAACTTCCAGCTTACTCATTAAAAGTCTGAAGGCACACAGAGCCTAGGATTAGTTTATTCCTTTCTATACCTAAAGCACTGAATGGATCAAAAGCTTTATATTATTACACCATTGATGCCTAAAATTCCAGCTTGGGAAATCCTAAATTTTTAGCAACAGTTTTCTATTAACCAATTCCTCCTGAAAAAGGGAGAAAACTGTAATGGAGATTATGTATGCATTTTTTGACAAGCAAAAAAAATTAATAAAAATGAGCTTTTTGCTACCCCACCCTTTTTTTTAGCACAATTTTGCCTTCAGCTAGGTGTGATATTACTCAGTCCTCACTTTCAGAGTTGGGAATTTGAAGAGTAAAGGCATCGTTGTAAGACAGGGAAGAGAGATAAAAATTAGATGAAACTGAGTTTTGGTCCCAGTTGCTGTGTTGAGGGAAACGCTCGAGCGTGTGGCGTAAGCAAAGAGAGAAATCATGCTGAAAACGTCTAGTCCCCGAAAGTACAATTTCAGAGAAATACTGGTTTGATAAACAAAAAGAAACCATTCCACAAGTAAATGTAAAAGATGCTGAGATACCTTCTGTTTGTTTTAAGGGAACATGACAAAGATCCTGAAACTTTCTTTAAAGTCCTGCTGAAACTGAAAGAGAAAGAGCTACCTTTTTGTGTGTCCATCCTCGGAGAGGCTTTCACTGAAATTCCAGGTACCTTGCCTTTTTTTTTTTTCCCCTTTACTGTAAAGTTACCATAAGATAAATACTACCAGAAGTAGTTTTCATGTACGCGTTTTCTTACATTAGTGAAGGAACACGTCTAAAATCTTCGTAGCTGTAAAACTAAATAATATCGATTTATCCTAACATTAAAATTATTAACGACACATTTTTTCTTTTCCTTGGCAGTGCAAGGATGTACTTACAGCTTGCGTGTCGGTAACTCTTCTGTTTTTATTTAAATTGAGGGCGAGGTGTGAGTGATTGGATGGTTGAGATGGGAAACAAAATCTTTCAGGCCGAGGTGACTCATCTGAAACCCAGACTGAGATTTTAGCAGGTGAAAACACTTAGTTCCCTTTCAAGCGGGAGGTTAAGGACTTCTGTGGAGAGCTTCTGGTTTGTATCTGGCCTGAGAGTGGTCATTAATCTTTAATATTTTGATTCCACTCTTTTGCACGGGCCTTCTGTTTCTTGGCTCCTGACAAGCGCTACTCTGTAAGCTGTTTCACCCACCTGAAAAAGAAGTAGGATTTTTTTTTTTTTTCTTGAATACACGCGGCTTTGTGCCTGAGGTAGTGTGGTAATGAAGAGAATAATCAAATCCTACATTGGGTGCACTTTTAGTAAATTAAACCTGTTAAAAAAGACGTATTAACGACAGGCAGGCATCGAAATAAGCCATGGTTTAGCTCGTGTGTGTTTTCCAAAATGTAGGCTTACATCCCTCCACCTCCTTGGTCTGTCAGAATAGACTCGGGGTTCATTTATTTGTCAGTTCTGTCATATCTGTTGCCTGCTGGACTGGTGATGTTTCAATTCTTCTAGTTTTTGATTTTCGCAGTTTTTGAGGCACCAAGAAATTGATCCGATCCAAATAACTTTTGGGTCCCCAACTGTGGCACAGCTGGATTGGAAAAAGAGGTAATAATGCGGGAGCAGGAAATTCTTTGTGTTTTCCGTCCACTGCTTTTTAAGACAGCTTTCTGAAAGCCTGTTCTTCCAGGCAAGTCTTATCGCAGATCCCAAGGCAACATTGCTTTCCAGACTGAGCGCACCAGATTTCTTAGAAGGAGAAATTTCTAAGGAATATGTGACAGATAGGAATATACGATGGTGCACTGTGGGAACAGATTCTATTGACACTCATTTTGGATGTTGTTACATATCTCATTTGTGGCTTCAGTACTTATGAATAATGTAGATCATCCTAAATTTATGCCACTATATCAAATCTATATGCCGCACCTCTTGTCTTGTCAATTCATTCATCCTCGTGTATAAATAGAGTCTATGTAAAGGGCAATGTGGTGAAATGTGTCTCATCACCATGCATTTGATAGGGCCGTATTCATACAAATGACATATGCAGGTCATTGCTAACAAGTACCAATAGAACCTGTTGCACATCCTTTACTGAAAATCTATCAAAGTAATTTTTTTTACAGTTTTTTTTTTCTTTTTTCTTTTTAATAAATTGTTGGCACCGTGTTTCCTCTCTCTCCA
>VZRU01012638.1:321733-385429 GCA_013398155.1 Pedionomus torquatus | reverse complement strand
TTGTTTTTTTTTGTTTAATTTCCTTAGAACTGGTTTAGGACTTTGTCTGGAACCGTACAAGGTTTGGTTACTTCAGTTTGTAGGGATTCCTGGCAAATCACTTGTGTTTATTTGACATCCTGTGGGATCAAACTGCCATAAATTTTGAATGATCTAAAAACTGTAGTTTACTTCAGCTACAGCCGCCTTCCACTTGAAGACATAAATCAGCTCAGTTGAAATTCAGTTGAGGTCTGTGTTGGGTTTTTTTTATGCTTGGGGTTTACTCCAGCTCCAGCAAGAGCTGGAATATTGCCGTGCTGGTCCCCTACACTCAGAAGAAGAACTGTTATCACACCCAGGCTGATCCCACAGAACAAAATTTCTGCTGCCACATGTCGAATTGCTGAGCAAGAGGACAACCATGACTGTCCATCACCTGTCACCCAATGATGGGTCCTTGGACAGACCCCACAAATGCCCTGCTTGGGATTGCGGCTTGTAATGGGCTCATTTGGGTGAAATTTGCATTTTTGGGGGTCTTCTTACACCAGCCTACAATTCATAACAGTTCAAAACCCGTAGGACTCCAAGTCAAGATTCTTTTAACTTGCAAACGCAGCTCCAAGTGGAGTTATAGTAGAAGCTTTCACTTTTTCTCTAGCAAGGAAGTGAAATTAGAAGCAGATGCGCCCACTGGCATTGTCTCTAGGGGCTGGATAATATTATTTCACCAGCTTGACATCTGTTGAGACTAGTTTAAAACCCCAAATGTATTGGGCTAGTCCCATTTTCTAGATCCTCTGGAAAGGGATTTGCCCCATCGAGTGCCTTTGTGGATTCAAGCGAGCTGCAAACCTGGAAGCCTCTGAGCTGGGGCTTCAAGTTGGACATTTTTACGATAAGAAGACGCAAACCGGGTCCGATAGGTTTATTTATTTGTGAACTGGATGTGAGAATTCAGTGTGAGTCCATCATTATAAGACAGTGGAAAAAAAAAAGGTAAATCAGGAGGGGAAGAAGGACCTTTTGATTGGTGAGGCTTGACAATATGTTTGAATGCGTGTCCGTGCACACCCACGGGAAAACGCCCCGCTCCAAGACTTTTATTACTAATAAATTCCCGATATAAATTTTCTAGACCATGTCATCTTTGCCTACCTCAAAGAAGGCAGGCCGTGCTTCTCGGGAGCATCTTTTCCACAGGCTGTGCTCATTGCTGTGTGTCTTGGAGGGGGTACAGAAGGCCCTAATTTCCATGTGGATGGCGAGGGATGCCTTTGTGGAGAAAGCAGCACCGGATGCTGCCCGGGTGCCTGAATAGCCGGCAAGAAACCAGAGCATCCCAAGTTTTATTCTACTGCTTCCCCCTGTGACCTTTGGTAAGTAACTTAACCTGTTGTCCTCAGGATCCCCAGTAAAATGGGAGACCTTAATACTTATCTGGTGGGATAACAGTGCTTAATACTTACCTAATTGGATGACAATACTTACCTACATACCTCACAGGGGTGTTGTGAGGATTAATTAGCTAATGTTTGTAAAGTGCTTTGGCGATGAAAAGCGGTATATAGTAGTGCTAAGCACTAGGACTTCATGCCAGCACCCAGACCTTAAAATGGTTAAGGAAGGAATAAGAGTTTTTATATGTTTTAAAGTAAGCCAATTGTTCAAGGCATCCGGACCCTGGAATTATTTTTAGACACAGATTTCTAAGAAAGTTGGGAAACAGAAGGGTGTAATTATATGACCTTAAACCTTTTTTTTTGGTTGTTTCTTTTAGTTGACCGACTACACTTAATCTTAGGTGTCGTTTGATGAACTGTAAAAAAGCTGCTTGTTGGAGTTTAAGATATATCAGTGTTCACTCTCCCTGATCAATATTTCTTGAAATAAATACCTCTGCTACAATTTGGACAAACAAATACATTAAATAAGCCGGAGGAAGTATTTATTTCTGTGTTCTTTCTTTCTGAATTTCTTTCTGTAAGCAGTTTTGGGGTTTTTGTCAGCCTAATTCTGCTCTTGTTCCCATTAGGGTAACTGAAAGGTAACACCACTGCAGTAAATGGAATTACACCAGATACAAAAGCATTACGTGAGAGCAAAATTATATTTATCTGTGGTCTGAAATGCAACTTGACGCTTGCGTTTAAAGAAAAATCAAACCAGCCATTTGTAGAAATACATGTAAATGCAACTTTAACAAAAATTGTCAAGCTCTTTGTTGAATATTATTTGTTTCATAGCAACTCCTAAACAGATTTTGTAAAAGGAAGGTCTGGTATACCATAGACCATATTTTCCCTTTCACAGGAGGAAACTTTGCAAGATTTTTGCCTTTAAATATTTTATTTGGTTCCTAATGTGGGCTCTTGGTCCAAGAAAGCAACTTTATAGTTATCAAAGCGCCCATTTGTATTTTTTTTCGGTGAGAGCATTTCTTCAGATCTTTTACTCTCCAACGTTAGAGAGAATTCCCACAAATTCCTGAAATCTGCTAAAATACAGAGTGGAGTGCTTACATTGGTATGTTGTACGATGGCTGTCCCTGGTAAAAAGCCTGTGCATTTTCATTCTGGATATGCAAAAGAAATTCGATATACTGCTGGGCTAAGCACCAGGATTTGGTTGGCTCTAGGACCGATTCTTACATTTCTGCATCAGGCAAACGTAAGAACGGATAACGCTTGAAATAAAACCTACCCCAAAGCCTTTCTTATGGATATCAGGTTATTTGAAAATGTAATAGAGACCATTCCCCGTAATCAAGAGTGAGTCAAGGAAAATGGTATCAAAGAGCTCAAAGCAGCCAAGAAGAAAACTTGACCCAACCTCAAGCACATTGTCCATGTCCCAGCTGCCAGAGCAACTGAGGAGACCTTGGGGGAAGCCTGCCAGGAAGTCAGGTGCTGGTGTTGGAAAGGATATCTTCCAGATTAACTGGCATTTGGCCCTTCAGCTGCCGTGTGAGCCCAGCGTCAGCCCATGGGTGTTGAATCCAGCTTTGGACCACAGGAGGAGGATGAAGTGAAGTATGACTGACTCTGTCACCAGCAAGCTCATCAGGCTAATGCTTATAATATATGCATATAAATATAATAGCTATCTAGTGCTTTACAGTTGGCTGTTCCTGAGGAGGAGCTGGGGGGACAAGGGGACTTAGTGTTTGGGGAGAATGAGCTGTATCTAAGCAGCAGAATTTGCAGACTTGGAAGCTGGTTGAACAGTACTTTGCTAACCCCTTGGTGGCCACTGTTAACATTTCCAGGACAGGAACTATTCCCAAGATGGAGAGGATCGCCATCACTGGTGCCAAGCTCAGAAGGTGGAACTGTGGGCAGGGAAGAAAAGGTGAGGAAAGAAGAGAGACTGGGGGATCAAAGACTGGAAGAAAAGTCAAAATCTGAATTTCCATCCCTGCTGTCTATGACCTCGGGCAAATCACACAACCTTAACATAGAGTGGGATAAAAGCCCATTTCTACTGCACTTCAAGAATTATTAGAGGTAGTGTGGCATCCAGGTGCCACTACTATGGAGACAGACACAGATATGAAGGGTGGCTGCCATCACGGAGTGTGTCTGTCTCATGATGGGGAAGCATTTCATTCATTATCTCTTCTCTTGCTGCCTCTGGGAGACCTAAAGAAGATGTAGCAGCAGATGGCTTTGTACACCTGGATTTAATCTTCGCTCTCCTGCCTTAAGCAGATCAACTCCATCTGATGGCGGAGAGTAAGTTTCCAGTGTATCCACTGGTTTGGCAGCATTCCTGAAAAAAGAGATGTTCTGAGGGGAATGTGTGACCTAAAGTCCAACTTTCTGAGCAAAAGCTGCTGCATCAGTGATGGGTGATGTGTAGTTTAGACCAATAACATCTGAAATTGCTTCAGTCATGTCTACCAGAACTTGTATGCCAGAGCTTTTGGTCCTACTCTAATGAGTGTTTGGTAAGTAGCAACTTCTATCTAAAAATAACCCCAAAAATTAGCTATTTAGTGGTTGTACAAATAAGAGAGTGCTACTGAACAGAAGAGCTTTGAGGTGACATGTAGGTGACATCTGAACACAAGGCACCTAGTCATTGAAGTTGCCTCTGGCCACCAAAGAGACACAGGCACCACTGGGTTATAATTTATCCTGTATTAAAGAAACTCAGTGATCCCTGCCTCACCTTTGGCACCTCTTACCTTCAAGCAGCACTGATGTCACATGGCCTCTCTGGGGAGCCCAACTGGCCAAACCCAGACCCTAGGAAATAGATCTCCAGAAGGTCACTGGTGGTGCCAGCACAGCCTGGAGAATGGACATAGGATGTAGGATATTGGAAAGAGCAGAGGTACAGAAGACTCAGAGGGATCTGGATAAGACACTGAGGAAACATCCTGAGAAGATATCTTGCTTACTGGTTTTAATCTTTGGTGATGCCATAGGTGGTTGGATACAAAGGATTAAAAAAGATGATGAGAAAGGGCTGCAGAAAGAAGACAAGAAGGCTGTCTTGTTGGAGACGACCTGAATTAAGTGAAGGACACCCTGGGCAGGATGCTGAAGGCCCTGGCAGAACCAAACCCTCTCGTTTCAGCCTCAGCCTCAGCCACCATCACTGCAATGATAAGTGTTTGTGCTCTGCCCAGCGTGTGTGAATTTCTGCAGCCCTGGGTAGGATTGTAGGAAGAATCAAAGTGAAGTATCCTCTTTAGGTCCTCAAGCAATAGAGCTTTTTGCTGGTTAACCATTACTTTGCATTTTCCCTTCCTCACAAAACGTCTAAGGTTAAACATTAAGCGCCTGCAGTGAAGGACACCTGTATTTGCTGGTCCCATTATGCGGCTATACTGAAAAGGCTTTACAGCTGTCTAAATTAGCATAATTAAATCCACATCAATTAAAAAGCCTCCATCATCTTTTTCCCCTTCACATGTAGATAGTAGCATTTGTCTAAGGTGCTAAGTGACAAAGGAACTTTTTAACAGTGGAAGCCCCTGGCTGAAAGGAAGAGTAAGACGGGCTGTATATTGGCCCAGGCTTCACCTTAACACCAGTGGAAGTGATTAGTGGCCGCTGCTCTGCCTAAAGAGGGGCGGCTGCATTTTGCATGACAATTAGCGCCATGCATTAGAGATGTGCATTTTACAACACGCTTTTGCTTCTATTGCTCCTTTATACCCCATTAATGGGGGTAAACAAAGCCTGGCATGATTTGGCCAATTTCCCCCCACCCTACTTTCTTCTCCTTTTTTTTTTTTTCTTCTTCTTTTATTTTTTTTCTTTCCTCCTCCTTTTTTTTTTTTTATTTTATTTTATTTTCTTCTTCTTGTTTTATGTTGTTTTGTTTTAGGGTTTTGTGTGGTTCAGTGTGGGGAAGCCCCAGTGACCCCAGGATAGCAGCAAGGCTGCGCTGTGTGATGCTAGCAAAGAGAATTCCTCCAGATGAAAACTGACATGGGGTTCAGGGGTTAATTTCTGGAACAGGCGCATTTGCATACAAATGAAAAATGATGGAATTTCTGTTCTCCTAAATTTTCAATGTCATCAGCATCAAACAGCAGTCAGTGCTCCCTTGCTGTTTGAAGAATATTCATTACTTCAGAAGAAGGGGCACCTTGTTTGGTATTAATCTCCTCTTCAGGTCAATGACTTAATTTGCTAAACTCCATCTGAAGTGCCACTCACTTTCTGATTTCTCTGCTATTCTTTGTTATTTTTCATAGCATGCTCTTAATACTTTTTTTTTTTATTATTTTCTTTTTTTATTTGTAAGGGGATACACGTCTCCAGCAAATGCGAGCGGGAGGAAGGAATGCCTTTATTTATTTATTTTCATCCAAAGCCCTCAGCACAGGTCTGTATCATTTGTAGCGCATTTTGGTGTCTACTCGTCTTAAAATTCACGAGTTGTTTTTTTTCTTTCTTTTTTTTAGCAGAAAAAAAATATATAACTGCAGACTCGAATAGGAAAACAAACACTTTTCTTCCAAAAACTGGTATCCAAACGGACATGTGGTGCCTTGTGCAGCAAGGTTACGGGGTGTCACGCCTCTAACAAAAGGTAACAAGCGGCAAAGTAATTAATCCCCCAAAGAAAATCATAATATTCTTTTAGTTCCTTCCTCTGGAAATTCTCATCTGCAACCACGGCGGCTGAGGACGTACTCGGGGAAACTTTTGTGCCAGCTCTTATTTCCCCATTGTCCTCCCCTGTGTCTGCCAGGGGCCTGAGGAAGGATCCCATTTCCCCCCGTTTTTGCCCTTCATGGTTATAATTCTTCTCCCTGAATAGGATTATTCAAGGGATCTTTAGATCTTCGGAGCTTGGGGGTGTTACTGGGTAATTGGCCCGGGGCTCTCGGATGGCCATTCCCACCCGGTGGCCTGGGCACTCCTGGCCACGGGTCCCGGGGGGAGCGGGGTGTCCCCCCCCATGACAGCGAACCATCGTCCCATCTGATTCATGTGGAAAGCCCGTAACAAAGCCTCAAAGTCTGAATTTGCCCTATTACCCTTTGGGGTTTATTTATCGTGGGTTTTCTGAACTTTCGAGCCAGACTTATTCCTGATTCTCCAGGTAATGGGTTTTTTCGTTTGGTTGTTTTTTTTAATTATTAATCAAATCTGATTTTTTTGGCATGATCGCTTATGGAAGTGAAGCACTTGCACTGTCTGTTTTATTGTCTGTGGCCCCTACTAACATTTTGAACCTCTTTGCCGATAGCTCTCCAGTTTCTTAGCAGACTAAAGATCTTGAAGGTGTGAAGGGTTTTCCAGTACTTTATATTTTTTTCCCAAATCTAACCCTGAAACAGAAACACTGTTGGAAACGGTACAGATAGCTAAGCTTTTCTGGAGGGTTTTTTGGTGACTTGCGAAGGGGAAAAGAGGTGACCTGAGAATTAATTCCCCACGTGTCTTTATGAAGCCTGTTAACAATTAACCAACTCGCTCCAGATGCCTCCAAGTCCAGCTGGGGTGATGTTCAAGATGCTTTGCAAAAAAAAAGAAAAGCAAACCAAACAAAAAAACAAACAAAAAACCCCCAATATAAACTAGCAAAACCCAACCGAGCAATGAACTATTTGTGCATAATAGATATAAGTGATTTTTCATAAAATTGCATCTCTCTACCTCCTCTTCATGTATCGTTTCTTAAAATGAGAATTTTAGAGGCCTTTCTGTATTTTTAGAGTGTGTTGCTCAGTGAGGCTGTAGTCCTGGTGAGGACCTTGGGCACTGAAAAAATAAAAATAAACAACGGCTGATGGAGGACGGGGCAAGGAGCGGGGGGAGAGATATATTCCTACCTGCAGCATTAAGTTAAGAGTGTCTAAAGTCTTTGATCCTTAGCCCCAGCCAAGCTGGATTTAACATAGGTCATATTAAGGTGGGGCAAAAGGGGCTTTGTGTCATTTTTAGATCCCCTTATCCCAGGCTGGTGAGCCCCAGCGGGATGGGAGGGCACCCATCCCCGCGGGCAGGTTGGGGTGGCAGAAGGTTGGTGGCGTTGGCCCGGCGCCATCCGGAGATCCTGTCAACCAAGGGCAATTTGGAGGTGATGGGATAAGCCAGCTTTGCAAAGGCAGCTGCTTTGGGAGCCTCCATCCACCTCGTTATCCGTAGAGAATGTCCTCAGCAGGGACAACTTTCTCTGCGGGAAGATTTGGATGCGGGAGCGGATCCTGCACTGACATGCCCATGTGCCTGGCGGACGGGGAGATGCTCCCCTCCGGTGTGCTTTGTTGTCCTTGGAAGAAAATAATCAAGGAAAAGGAGCACCATCCAAAATTCAGGTCCAAAAAGTTATAACCAGCCACATCTTGTGCTGTAAAAACAATCGTACTGAGGCAGCTGGATTCCTTCCGAGCCTCTTACGTGAGAAAATACAGGCGAAAATGTGACTCTCGTGAATGTTTCTGTACTGGAAGGCTCAGGCTTCCAGTTAAGGAGCTGATTCTTAATCACATCTGTCTATCTTGTTTTATGAATATTGATATTAAAGTCAGAGAAAGAGACTTGTCATCGTAAGTGCATCAGGATCTGGCAGTTGCGTGCTCAGAAGCAAGCGGTTCTGCTGCCGAGCTGCTGTAGATGATGTCGGTTTGTTGAAATAATATATCTCTGCCAGCTGAGAATTTGGCCATAAAGCGAGAAAAGTTGAGATTCCCATTGTTGGATTAGTTTGGCCACATTAAAAAAAACGTTGCTCTAGAAATGTGTATATGAATATGCTAATGTTTATTTTGCTAAACGTGCGTGCCAGGATGTGCCATGTGGCTGGGTTGGTGTTACTTTAAGAATCCCAATTTTTTTGCCTCTTCAGACTTTTGAGCTTTTAAACTTGTAAACACAGCCTTTTGTTGGCACAAGCCTCTCTGATTTTATGCATACAGCTGACTTCTCTCTTCGCTTTTTACATCACCTTGATACTGTAAGAGAGAAAGCACTCATCAGTTTACGATAAGTTTATCAGAAATACTCCAAAGTTTTCCGTGGTGAAGATATTACATTGTTATGGTGGCTTGCTACGGGGTAATTTTGAGACAACAAACAGAATATTTCAAAGCCCAGATGTCCTGTTTAGACAAGGGGGCTTATATTGATTAGAATCTGCTTTCACCTAACATCGTGTAGTAAATATCACAAAGACGTAATTAGAAAATTTGGTACAATATTTAGTCCTAGTCCCTGTGTGCCAGAGTTGTTTGACTACTGAGAAACTGGAGCTTGTTTGCATCCCAGTGTGTTGTGAAATGCAAACTTCAAAGAAAATATTATATCTCCCAACTCCAGCTCGTGAGAGTCTTGGAAGTATAATACAGAAAGGCTTAACAATCCCTGCTGAGGAAAGGGCAATTTGACACTGAAACTACTGTTAAAGCACCGTTGACACACTGGTGGGCAAGAAGTGCTTATTAGAGGAGTCTAGTTACAGTCTCAGGAGCCAGGGAGAGAAAACGCGCCCGAGTCATTGTGAAAATTGGCAAGTGGCACCAAATAGATGCGTTTTGTGTATGCGTCTGTGCTTTTCTTGTTTTTCCCCTCCTTTTTTTTTCTTTTTTTTTTCCCTTCCCCTTAACTACATAGCTCTGCATATTTGCTTCGTAGGCTTCCCATAAGATCGGGGCCCTCGCGGTATTCAAATAAAATATTTAGATTTGCAAAACTTCTGGAAGCCAGATTTTAAGGCAAAAAAGAAGTTTTTTGTCAGATTGTCAATGTCTGAATTTCATCACAATCTGTTCAGCTGTTTGTTGCAGGCAGGCGTAAAACATAGTGGGTAAGTGTGTGTTTGTACTTCTTATACATATTGAAAGAGGGCTGCCTAATCCCCTTGATGAGGAAAGCTCTGTAAATTATATACATCTGCAGGCTCCGTGGACGGGTAGTACAGAAGCAAAGAGGCAGATCAACGATTTGAGGGAGCAAAGAAGAGTTTTCTCCCAACTGGGCGATCGGGAAACTTTTAGCAGCCCGGTCTCTCGGTGATGTCATTTAGTTGTGGTTGGGTTTTTTTTTTTTTCGTTTTCTTTTTTGAATGACCTGAATGTTTTGCCGTAAAAATTTTGCCTCGGAGGCTCTTCTACGCACTTAGGATTCCTGACATGAGTAAAAAAAAAAAATAAATTTGCTGATGACAGCTCGGAATATATTCCCTTTAATTGTCGCTTATGTCTCTGTCCCGTCCTCTGCACGGCGCTAAAAATAGTAACTTGGGTTGATGGTTTCAACACCATCTAATGTATGTACACTACTGCATGCAAAACCTACATAAAAATGTCAAGAATGAGACCTAAGCTGGGAATAAAACTGAAAATCACAAACACGAGACAGGACCCAAATAATGAGGGTGTGCGGGGAGATATAATATTGATGTCTCCGTGTAAATACATGAGGGCAGAGCTGTAAAGATCCTTCCTACCACCTCCCATGCATAGAGGATGCCTGGAATAATATTTGCCTTTTTTTTTTTTTTTTTGTAGATAATTCGTAGGTAGTGTTTATATTTATCCTTAGCCTTCCCCTCCTTCCTTTAATAGTGTGACTTGCTAATCGTGCCGCAACGCTTGTAAGGTAAGTGCAGAACATATTTTCCTGTCCATTTTGCCGAGGATAAGTTTGTCCAAATTACACAGCAAGTGTCTGGCAGAAGTGAGACGAGACACCAGGGATAAAAATCCCTTTGACTTCACTGAGGGAAGGACTTTATTCCAGGAGCCTTGTCTCCAGCTCCAGTCTTCTACTCTTGTCTGCTGTGCCCTGTGCGTTCTGGGCTTTTGTTGATACTCGATACAAGTCTTGGCTCGTAGGGTTAAAGGAAAGTCTGACAGAGAGGCAGCAATAGTAGCGTTAATGTGACACTGTAGTTATGGTTTTGTCAGCATTTCCGTTATAAACTTCTGTTTGCAGCAATTATAAATCAACCATAAAAAAAAAAAAAAAAAAAAAAGCAGCAGAAGTAATCACTGTGAACTAAAACTTGGCATACCAGACTCCAGGAGGGAATTTTGAGCTTTTTGGAAATAATGGCTTCTGATTACCATGGACAGGCATGACATGATGTGCAAATATACACTCCATATTGCACTGGGAAAAAAAAAAAAAAAAAGAAAAAAGAAAATCAACAAAAAAAACCCCATAACGAGTGTCACCACTTTGTCACGGCCAAGAGCATGAGGAGAGAGAGGCTTTCCAACTTTTGGAAAAGGAGAGAAATACTTTCTTGCTCCCAGAAACATCCAATTAATGCCCTTAGCTGCTGCTTAATTCTTCCTGTTTATTTTGTATCATCCCATGTCAAGGGAAGACGGTGGCTGGCTTTGGGGTTTCCAGCAGATCAGACAGTCAGCTGGTGTTGATCAGCAGAGCCCCACCGAAGCCCAGTGATGTTAGGTTGACTTACACCAGCGGCCAGTCTGGCTCCAGATCATCTTTCCGCAGAAGGCTGCGGGCATTTGCTACCCATTTGGAGGGCTAGTTAATGTTTGTTTAACTTTGAAAGTCCATTTTCGCCGTACTGATCAAATTCCAGTTGCAGGATAGGCATAAACTGACTTAAAAGGGTTTTCACTGAGGACCTAGTGGGTCGCTTTTAAGTTGTGTTGTGTGCCTATTTATGGGCTTTCTTCTCTTAGGTGGCAAAAGGATGGAGCAGGTGGTGCTCAGCCCGTCTACTACAATGAGGAGGGTCCATGAAGCTCTACCCATCACCCAGCCTGTACCCAAACCTTGATTTAGCCCAATGAAGCTGAGTCACTGACCATTCTGGGCCTGTCCCCACGCCACCCTCCGTCCTGCATCATCATCATCATCATCATTATCGTCACCCCTGAGTCAGGAGAAAGATGAGCTCGTTGCCTCGTAGGAACGCTTCCCGGCCCAGCATTCCCCAACAGCCCAGTTGGAACTCAAGTCCCGGTTTGTGACTTCAGCTTGGAAATAATTGCACCACCGTAGTAGCTCTGGCTTTCGCTGGTGTTACTAATCACCCAGCGCTAAATGTGAAGCAGCTTTGCAGAAGGGCTCCAGTGTCAGGTTGCGGGGAGCAGCCGTCAAAATAAAGGTGCAGTAAACGGGAGGTAACTCATTTAATTGCACGGCGGGGTTGGGTGGAAGAAGGAGAAGAAGAAAAACTACTCGCTGGGGTTTTTTTAGACGTGACATTTCAGTGATGTACCAACAGAGGAAATTTTGCTTGCAGAATCCTGTGAGCAAAACACTTCTGAGAATGTATGTATACAATTGTTTAAAAAAACACAGGGTTACTGACACAGATGCCAATTTGGTAGGGCATATGGAACATTTACACTTGCCTTTTTCATTCTTTCTTGCTACAGCTGGTACTGATTTAGTATGTGAAATTTTACTAGCAGGAGTGCTAATCAAGACAGAGATTTCTGTGAGGATTTAGTCATTTATGTGGAGGAAAACTATGGGTATCATTAAAAAGTACAAGATCATCTATGAGAAGAACATTATCATTAGCAACGTAATTTTTAAGGCAAACAGAGGGGAAAAATACTGTATTTCTTGAACAGCAGCAGCAGAAAATGATGTTCTTGTAATGTTCAGAGTCACACCATCTCTTTAAGTTTGGGAGAAGAAAATTTTGAATTCACTTAAAAAAAAAAAAAAAAAAAAGCAGTAGTTGCTTTCAAATTTAAGTTGCTTTTAAGTTGCTTAAAATAACCATGTTTTTTTAGCCAGTGTGATAGCCTGCTCTGCTACATTAAATAGATATGGCTAGGATGGGATTTGATCCAAAAAGCACATCCAAATCCTGGATCTGTGCTTGAATCTGAGGCCTCCATTCAAACCCAACTGAGCGATGGGGCTGAGTTTCACCATCTCAGCGTTTGAGAAGGGTCCAAGAGTATCCCACGCCTAAAATCCAAAGTTTGTAGAAGTTGCCCGTTTTTTCAGGTGTTGCAATCTGGACCTGGAAGGGAGACGTCTAGACCTTAAATAGCAATTCTGGCCAATTTCTGATAGTGACAAGAAATACCATATTCCATTAAGGAGGCAATGAGAGGATATTACTTATCCAAAGAGGTGATTTTACATTATGCAGAGTGTAAAATATTATGCTCGGGCTTAACTACCGTTTCCTGCCAAGATTATTTCAGTGCAAACAGCAACGGAATAACTGCTGTATGGATGGTAAATATGTTGTACAGGTGGCCCAGTGATATGGGAGACCTGAGCAATAAAAGCCGACATCTGCGGCCGGAGGTGCCCGAGCGCGGTGGAAGCGGCGCGCGTGGTCCCCGTGGAAAGCCACCAGCTGCCCATGCTCACAGCATTGCCTTGTTGGAGAGATGCGTGAGGAGCTCTGGAATGGGCTGCGTGCCCTTTTCTTGACGCTTTCCCACCTAATTTGGGGAGGAAGGCGACACAAGGAATATGCTGGGGTGCTACCTTGGGTGCTCTGAAATGCCTCAGAGACTTGCCAGGCAATATATCCAGTAAATAAATAAATACCTGCCTGCAACCATACTGGAATTCATCTCAGCTTCCCAGGCATTGACTTTCTATCGAGACTCCTGAATATCTTTGTGAGCTGTTTTGCTTTGGCATGGCAGGCACTATGTCCTGAGGCTAGATAGTAGGGAGTAGTTTTTAGAGAAGAAAATCAAGGCATCTTCATTTCTTCCATGAGTGCTAGCTGCTTTCCACAGGCCTCCCTTCCTGGGGGAGGCTGTGAATTTTAGGCAGATTCCCAGGAGTCAATGGGTTCAGCAACTTTACTGTAAGTACAGACATCAGGGGACTCATTTGACACCCACAGGTAAAGGCTCTCTTGCAGCAACTTCAGAAAAGCCGCGGGGTTGTTTCATGTACTTTGGGATCTCCCAGGCTTAAACCTTCAAAGTGACTTGGTTGGGTATTCAACTCCCCTTTTTCAGTTCCACAACCCCAGATTTCAACAGCTGTGACTCAAAGTTTACCAATTACTGTTACTTTCCAGTATCACATCTAACTTTAATCACCAGTAGAAAAGCTGAAGACTTATTGTAGCTCCAGAAAGAGCTAAGTGGCTCCTGGATATGACAATGTTCACCTAAAAGGCTTTTTCCCAAAACTCGTATACCCCTAAACACAATCATCTCCAGGGGGCAGGGAAATGGCCATCAAGGTAATTAGCTCAAAGCAAGGGAAACCATAGGGGAAAAGGAAAGGCAGCGTTTATTTTGATCATTGCTACTTGCACTAAAATTGCTTTCATGTCTGTTGGAAGCCATGTGGAGATGTTACCAGCACTGGGAACCAAAAGAGTGGGCCAGCTTCTTGTCTGATGGCACCGAGGCATCTCAGATCTGATGCTTCCTTTCTCCAGAAACCTCAAGCTTTTGACTTGTGGTGTTACAACCCTCCAAACTTTCTCCTAAAGCGGCAGAGAAAAAAAGGTCCTGATATTCGGTGTATCGTAGGACTTGTCTCTGCCTCCTGAAAAGAAAAGAAAAGGAATCGTGATGGCGATTTTACTGTTCTCATCGATACGGGTAGTTACATCACCAAAAATGCACAGTACAGCAACCTGAAGTCTCAGACAGTTTGTGATGTTTAAACATCTTAAGCACTGTTGAGCATTTTTGCTACATTTCTTGATATGGCACTGCGGTTTTATTTAAGCAATCCCGAAAATCGTGGCCAGCTGCACCATCTGCCAGAGATGATGCAGGATGGGTGCCTCCAGCATGTCAGTGCTCAGATGTCATTTAAAAGGGAAATGCTTTCCGTACTGGGAAGAGGGCAGAGACAAAGAGCCCGGGCAGGCAGCAGGCTGTGCTAAGTGGAAAGAAGAATTGATACCTTTTCTAAGGCCTGACCCGAACATCTGAGTTCCTTCCCTTGGGGTTTCTTACCCCCAAATGTTCTTTTTTTGTGCGTGTGTGTGTGTCTCTTTTTTTTTTTTTTTTTTTTTGTTTTTTTTTTTTTTTTTTTTGGTCTTTTTTTTTCTCAGCACTCCCAGATCCAAAAAGGCCAGGAGAGATAAAGAGTCATCTGATGTTGAACAGGTGGCTCATCCAGGTCATTGAGCGTGATGGTGGCTGTGAAAGCAGAGTGTGCAGCGAGTCCCACCTCGGCGCAGGGCTGGGGGGAGGACGGACGCGCGGCAGGGATGCAGTTGGCATTTAAAGGTCAGTCCCTCTCAGGGTCCTCGGCACGTTCCCGGCAGCAGGTGACCTCCGTGACTGCTCTCTCATCTCACACATCCCTGTGGTAAAGGAGCCGGGCTGCACCTTTATGGAACCGTTTGCAGAAGAACGAGGCGTGATCACAACTAAGCTGAAGGGTGTCATATTCACTTTACTGCCGACATGAGGACCAGTGGTTGAATATTCGATTACATGTCAGTCACAGCACATTAGGCAATCTTCCAGTCTGCCAGCTTTGCCCTTCCCAGCTCCCAGCTAAGTGTCATCGGGAAAGAAGTGGCACGGTGAAGGAAGGAGGCGATCCTGGAGTCATTTGGCTGAGGGAGCTTCAGTCTCCATCAAAAATGTCCTCTTTGTCATCATTGTGGTGGGTCTAGTGGGTCCTCCTCGCTATGGAGAGGGTGAGATTGTTAGTGCCTCCTGACCATGGACGCAAAGCTCTCATGGTGCAGTGCTGGGCACTTTTCTCTTTGGGTCTAAAGGTATAAATATGTGCAAAAGCTGCAAATGGTGTCGTGACAAATTAGGGAACTGCTATTCCAGCAACATTACCAAAAATATTCTGCTCTTTCAAATAAAGTGTCTATAAAACCATGTTGCTCAGACCGAGCGTTTTCTGGGCTGTTTTGCTTGCAAATTACTTAGTGAAAATATGCTGGGAGTGGAAGTTAAGGGCTGTGGACAATTTCCCACTTTGCTGAAGCCAGAAAAAAATCCCTTCTCAGCTCCAAGAAGGAAACTACTTTCCAAAATGTCAGCTCATGCAGAAAGACCTGGTTCAGCTGGAACGTGCCGCTCCGTTTGAGCTCGGTGGTTTCTGGAATACCAACAAGCCCTGTACGTCCATTCTGGGAAGCACAAGCCCGAAAGGCTAACGTGGGTAGATAATTCCTGTTGGCACTGGGGCCTCATTATGGGTTTTGTTAAGCATCTTCCACCTGTTATCACCAGCCACATGAGAAATAAATGGGTGGCGTTCCCATTTTGCATCTTCTGCATCCACGGTTGAGCCTGCACCTCCTGTTTGGAGAGTTTCAAAGTGAATTTGAAATCAAAGGAGACAACGTTGCCGTTACTGGGTGGGACGTTCATAAGCAGAACTTTAGCTTTGTCTCCTTTGATTTCAGATTCACTTTGAATGTTTTTTTCTGACAGGAGGTGCGGGCATCACAAGACTCGCTGTAGCAGCATCACCATTAACTTTTCAAGTGACCGTTACTATTTAGCTAGAGAGACAATAAGATTGCGGTGGGTGTCAATGGGAATAACCTTTATGATACTTCCAAAGCTTCAAATCTGTCCTCGGGCTCCAAAACTTCAAGAAATACTTAGAGGGAGAGACTGCCTGCGGAAAGAAGGGTACAGAGTGATGGATGAAACAATAAAAATGACACCGCCGGTAAAAGTGAAAGTGGGATGCTGCTGTTTGCGATGTGTCCTGCATATGATTGATCTCAGGGCCATGGCATCCAGACCCTGTGTCATATCGTGGGTGCAGCATGAGACCCTCCATGTGGCAGGAAGGCTGGACCCATGACTGGTAAGTCCAGCAAGGCAAATTTGGCCCGTCTGATGACTGGCGAAAGAATAACTTCGTGAGGAGTTATCTGCAAGGATTGAGTGTGGCTCTTGATGGTAGAGTGGGGTGGGAAGGGCAGGAGTCTATTCTGGGTAGCACCTGGGAAAAAATTGACTGTTTTCTCCCTATATCAACCACTCCTCCTTGACCATGTTTGAAAAGGGCATCTTCAGTGCCGATGGCAGTGTTGTTACAGACAGAAGGACCTGGCTGAGAGCAGCCGGTGATGTGTGCCTTACTTTTATAACGAAAGATGCGTCTTGACAGCTTGCCAAATACCACATCTGCCTCTCTTTGCACCTCTGTGGGTGAAGCTGAACAGCAAGGTGGTGAAGATGAGGGAACCTATCAATTAACAGCGTGAGGGCTGCTCTCTCATTTTCTGCCCAACAGCTGCAGGTGATCCTTGGCCTGGAAGGACCTCCCTGAAAAACCCATCTGCAGCACCTGTGGGAGAGGCCCAGCTGTGAGATCTCTGTGGTGGAGTGAGAAGGCATCACAGCACTGCCACCTCAGATAGGCTGGGAGGAGGGCAGGGGAGTATAAGTACTGTTAAATATTTTTTTCCCTTTTGTTTTCAATCTTTTCTGTTTTTAATTCTTTCACAATGGATTTCTGTTGGGGGATGCTGATGAGACCAGGCAAAGCAAGATGGTCTTTCAGTGGGCTGTTTCTTCATTTCTTCAGCTGCTGGAAGCATGTCCCAGTTAACCAGGCAAGTCTACCTCAGTGCATCTGATTTGGTCTAAGTATTTTGGGATTGTGTCTCTGGTGCTCTATTTTTAATTGCCAGTCAAGATAGTATTAAATCCTAACTTGATGGTCTGCAGGCTTCTTGCTGGGGATATTTTTGCCTGTGACACGGATAAATATATTTTGTATGCAGCGCATGGGCATCATGTAGATTTTATGAACAACTTCTATTATCTTTGAAACCACAGAAACAACAGTTATAATTATGGTCTGAAGATGCTATAGTGATTCAAATATGCCTACAGTAGTGGTATCGCAATGAAAGCTGCTCACCTGCAGCTTCTGTTGTGTTCAATGACATCACAATTATGCTGTATTCAAGCTAAAACTTCTGTCCTTAAACAGGAACAGCTTGTGTGAAACCTCTTAAGTTTTTCCTTTTCACTTCTTGTGATAGTCCCTGGACTAAAACTGGTTGAAATAATGAATAAGGTAGGGTAGTGCGTTTTTACAGGCTTTGTGTCTGGTTTTGCTGCTGGTAAGTTGTAGGTAGTTTGTGTTGTTGGATTTGAAAAATGAACGAATGTCGCTTAAAACCTCCAAATGGGCATCTGCTACTTGTTGAACTGTGATCTTCTGGTCCTGGGGTATTTGACAGTACCATGACTTGTGAACTACTGAAAAAAAAAGTTATTAACAAAGACATGTCATTGTAAGTGTGTAGTATAGAGCTTTAATTTCTGAAGTAAATGCACTTTTTTAGGGTGAAATACCTAGGTGTGTCTTCAAGCATAGAGTTAAGTGTTAATATGCCTGAGTCAGCTCTTGGGTGCCATGAACCTCATCATGCTGGCAGAACTGTGATGGTCACAAACTGAAAAGCTGTCTGGGCACATATGCCTCCATCTTCTTTAAAGCTGAATTTGTGTTCATGGATGAGCAATGTTTGCTCTTTAAGTTCCAAAAAAGATTCAATCTTGTTTCAAGCTTGTGTTTAACTTGTCTCAAAACATAAAGAGCTTTGTTTGTATCACGCTCACTAGATAACTAATGGTTTCCATCTCTGATGAAGACCTCCACAGCCCTAGACCTGAATTTCTTGTTACTCCTTGGGGATGCAGCAGTGTGGCTGTAGACTCTCTCCCATTTGTGAGCTGCAGTGCTGCCAATGGTTCTGCAGCACTGAAGCAGTCTGAGCACGTCCTCAAACCCATAGGCAGAGATGTTCCTTGTGAATGCTAGGAACCACAGTAACATCCGAAAATAACCGCAGTGGCCTGCAAAACTGCTTGAAGAATAAGGCAAGAATTTCCCAACAAATATCTAATTACTATATTAAAAATATTTCTTTCATGTAAGACTTAGCTTAACTAACTCTGTAAATTGAATGTGGCATCTTTCTAACGCTTCTCTGAGTCTCTGTGATTGTTTTCATTATTGTTATGATTGTAGCTGTTACTAGAATGAAATTATTTACACATGGAGCTAAATGATTATTTTCATTGCTATTCAGCTCCTGACTGCATTAGACCGGTACACTGCATCCACACAACACCCATCCTCTCCAAAGCTGCAGGTTTCTTCATCACTGGGAGTGGCTATGACATGATGTTCCCATTGTTTTCCATGTTCAGCATGTATCAAGGAAATCAGGGAAAAAAAAAGGCAGTTAAGAGGTCCTCTGCCCATCACCTCACTGCTGCAGAGCTTGTAGGTTGGAGTTGCTTTGGGTTTTTCTACTGCATGGTGGGTACTTGACCGCTGTCTGCCCACCATGTGTGTCTTCAGGCTCTCGTCACTTCAGCAGACTGAAGAGACATGGGGACACCCAATCACCTTTAAAAAGCATCCCTTCAGTCTCTCCAAAATGTACCCATTGGTATTCTAGAAGTCACTGTTGGATTTTAGGATCTTTTTCCTATTTGCCTTTCCTTTTATTTGGCTCTGGTAAACCTGGATAGCACAGAGACAGAGGACAGACACCAGAGTGATGGTGTAACCATTGGGTGGCAGAGCACTGACCAGTAGGGTCATAAAAGTCAATGAAGCACATAAGCAACGGAGTACGTAATGACCAGTGAGTCTATGGCAGTTTGTCTTTAACACATGGAGAGATATGGTCCAGTGGTTAAAGTGCACATGTGAGAGCCAGGAGAACTAACTTTTGATTCTGGGTTGGTCCCTGACTTGTGTGTGACCTTGTGACAGCTACTTCCCCACTGATGGCTTTGCTATTTTCCTGTTTGGGAAGAAGGGGGAATGCAAGTGATCATAAGGCTTGTGTCTGAGATCCTCAGAGACTCTTCAGAGAAATGCAGGGAGTCGGGCAGGTGCTTGGTCAGAGTAAATCAGAATAGGTCAATTAAAGTCAATAGATTTATCCCATCTGGAGGGATAAAAGCTTTCCCATCAGTTAAAGCACTGGTCTTTAGTATGTAAGAGGAGTTGGGGATGCTGCTCCTTTTCCCCCAGCAAAGGTTGCACCCCAAGAACACGCATTTGCTAACAGAAGACTTTGGGCTATGGGATTTGTTACCAACAAGAAGGGTGGGTAGATGTGGATTGCAGGACAATTTTATTTAGGAAATGTGGAAAATTAATCAGAAAATCTCCTGCTACCTTTGACTCCGGCAAGGACAAATTAAAACTGGCAAACCTCTGTCTAGCAATATAAAAGCGTTAACATCTGCGTAGCTTCTGCCAGTAAATTTATGGAACAGCTCGAGTAAAACTGATGTAGACATGGAACAGGCTTTGGATGCGAGCAACTTTCAAAATAGGTACTTTATGGAGTTGGTCTGCAGCTTGTGCTACTTTAGCTAAGCTCATCTAATTGACTTGATTGAAACATCCAAGCTTGGATGTTCTTAGATTGTCTTACCTCTGGAAATGGCTGGAAAAAAAAAACATTTGTTGTTTTTTTTTTTTAACCAAACTAACATAAATGTGATTTAAAGAGTGTTCCCCAAAAATATTAAAATGTTTTAAAAGCCTTTCAATTAAAAGAAAAATCACAGCTTAATCCAAGGAACTCTTGCTTTGGCCAAGCTTTCATTTCCAAAATCTGTACAGTAATATTACACAATAGACTGAGGTGCTGATTATGCCACAGATAATGTAGTTGTTAATGATCAAGTTAATGTTAAAAGCCATTACTGCTCATTGACATAATTCTCAGAACATTATACTGGAGAAGTGCACCTTTTGTGTAGCAACAAAATGACAAAATTGAAATGTTAAAAGTTGAGTGTCTGAATAATAGCCTGTGAAATCATTTAGACAAGATCATTGTTGTTGCCATTGTAAAAGAACCAGAGAGTGACAGAATGAGACAAAAAAAAAGGGGGAGTGGGGGGTGAGGGTGGGGAGGGAGGGGGGAGGAAAAAAAACCAGGCACCAGTGTCCCTTTCCTGAAGGGAGACTGTAAGGTAAAGAGGGTTCCTGCTCCTCCGCTCTTTCCCGGCCTCTCCAATTTGGAGGGTCTTCATCTAACAACAGAGCACCCTCCTCTGGCAGCTCGCCAAAAACGAGCGCCCGGCTGGAAAGCCTTTTGGGATGGAGAAGGAGCCCAGTGCATCGCCCCATCACTGGGGTGGGAAGCTTTGCCCACCAGAGAGGAAGAATTTCTTTTTTCTTTCTTCTTTTTTTCCCCTTTGACTGCTTGCCAGGAAAATCTAGGACAGTGGCCCTAGCATTATGTAAAAAAGTCAATCGTGGATGCTTTTTTGCTGTTTTGCTTAGAGAGGGGTGTCATGGGCAATTGTGGTGCTTGAGTCGATTTGGTGGAGGTCGTGGGCTGGAACCCTTTTCCTTGAACCTGGAAGATTTGCAGGTCACTTAAAAAAAACCCACAACCTTCTGAGCCCTGTGCCACCCACGGGCATCCTTTTGACTCTTTGGGCTTTAATAAAAAGGAAAGAGTGGAGAATTGTGCTAATGGGCTACGCAACAGACAGACTGTTAAATGCCTGCAGTGGAGGGACGTTTTAGTGAGCAATATACTGTACAACAAGCCTGTGTTAAAACACTGACCCACAACATTTGGTCCATAAAACTAGTTACATTCGCTGGGACTCCTGGCAGTGATAGTTTTAATGAAGGGTTTGTGTCACAGTATAAAATAAACGACTTTGGACATTACAGTAAATACTTAGAAAGGGTTTTCAGTGGAGCTTTTGTGAGTTTAGCACAAGTACCTGCAAGTGACGGTAGTTTAGTTCCTGAGCCACCCAAAATGACCTGCTTTTGTGCAAAANAAAGAGTTGAAGGACACTTATTTGGCCATGGTTTTAGTCTGAATTTTCTATGAATGCGGTTTTCTGCTCTTCTAAAGAGGTACCTGTATCATAAAGGGGACTTTGAATTTGACTCGGTTTGTTTAGCATCCCCCAGCACCAACGTATTGTAGAAATATTATGCAGCCTTTTATTAAACTTCTGGGTGTTATAGTAAGACCTGTTGATTAATATATCTGGGGGGTAATAGGATTTGGTGTTCTCTCAGGCAGTTTATCACTTTTTCTCCAGCACGAGCCAGTTTTGACCACTTTCTGTTTTCAGGTGGGGAGCCTGAAATGCAAGAACACCCACCTCAAACCACAGCAGTTCTCCATTCAGGCTGCCAGCCCACCCTCCAACCTTCTCTGTTTTCCTCTAATGCGTTAACTTTCCTGGAGGGCTTTGATTTTTGTCCTCCTACAGTTCCTGTAAGCCCCCACAAAGCCATCCAGTCCATTTTCTGCCTCCAGTAACTGTCTTTCTCAGGATATCTTACTACAGGGTCTGCTCCTCTTGGCACCCTCTTCTTGTGACCCCAGCTACTATTGAATTAAATCTCTTCCATGGCTTGGCTATGAATTGCAGCCTAAAGTCCATAACTAAACTGTGCACGATATTGGAATTCAGCAGGAGCTGGGGCCAGCGATTAGGAACGGTAGACCCTGCCACTTTATCTGTCATGACAGGATGGAAATTTTCGGGAAGGAAAATTACTGGCAGGTCACAGTGTAGAAGGAAGGTAGCACTAGTATAGGGCTCCTGTTTCTGCTGTTCCCATTGCTATAGTGTGAAGGATCATGTAATTCCTTAGGAGAAGTTACAGCCCCACAGAAGGGATTAAACCACCTTCCACTGCCTCTTGCTGTGGAGATATGGATTTTTATTTGTCTTTTTTTTTTTAGCTGGAACATCACATCTTTAAAAAAAAGCAGTCTAGCTTTTTCTTCTGTCTTTAGGAAAGATAAATCCGAACAAGGAAGTGTTTCCTAAAATCAGCAAAACTTGTTAAAGAGATGGATGTCTATAGCTGGAGGCTTTCCACGAAGATGGCCTGGACTGTCAGGAACAGACCGTGCGGTTGACTTGACCGTTTTGCCTGGATGCAGCTGTTCCTGGGGGCTGTAAAGAGAATAGATGGTGCCTGTGGGGTTGGACCTGGGACCCCAGTGTTGTGCTAGACCCTGGCATGGGTGTGCAGAGCATGGGGAGGCTACCCATGAGGTGTTTGTGATATTTCAGTGGTGGAGGAGGCCTGCCATGGAGCATTCTTGTCGCCCTTGGAGGTATGGTTATTGCACTGCCCCTTCAACAGATGGGAAGAAATTTTGACACCTTGGAGTGTAGAAACAAGAGGCTCAGTCTGCCCTGAAGACTGAAAAGTGGGCTCTATCTGGCTAATTTTGCCAGCCCTAGGAGCAGTTCACAAAGGAGCTTGGATCCAAGAGCACATACCATCCTCTGCGCTCTTAAATGAGCAGTACTCAGTAAAAAGCGAAATTATTGCTCCTGCCAGTTTTTCCACCCTTGCTATTTCTTTCTTATCTAACTTTGAGCTCAGGCCAGCTGCTCTTCACCTAGATATTTATTTCTCTTAGATACTAATCAGTTGAGTAATACCTGCAACTCATCAAGTGGAGCTGGGAGTCATAAGAGCCCTACTGTCACCAAAGCCCCTGGTTTCCCAGCGTGCACCCCTCTTGGTCTCATCTAGCTGCTGGATTAGCGAGGAGATGCAGCTGATCCTGAGCAGATCCAGCAGACTATATAATTCAGAAGAGATAAGGAGCATTGTAACATTCAGTGGGTCTATCCTAGAAAAATGCATGAATCCTGTTTTTTTTTTTTTTTTCATTTCTTCACTCACCCTCTGCTCGGTTTTGAAAGGGCTCTATGCAATTTAGTTATAACTACTAATCGCCCAGCTAGGGAAGTACCATAGTTTGGGTTAAAAAAAGTTGATTTGGAGAAACCTGGGTGTGTTAGCAGAGATTAGGATCTTTGTGATGGGCACTGCCTCTTCCAGTAACCTGCTTTTGAAGAGGTTAAAGTATTACGTGAAGGGAGATGGGGGTTTCTGAAACGGTGCTGTGGCAGTTCAAGGTGAGGGAGCAGATGATGCTTTGAAGGAGACGAGGTGAAATGAAAGAGGCTAAGCACTGCCACACAGCTGTGTGGAAAGGGAGAGGCGAGGTGCAAGTAAGTCAATGCTGGGAAGCAGGCACAGGCAAATATTAAATTATTTGAATTTTCATGCTGTGTGAAATCCCACACTTTTTTTTGTCTGTGTGTGTATATATGTGGTTTGTCCATCTAGGAGCCTCTAAGGCCTGGGTAAAATATTAAATAAAAACACTAATTGTTTACTTTCCCCTATCAGTTAGCAGTTTCTTAAAATACATTTAGGTTGAAAATGCCAGAAATCATCCTACCTGTGCACGCTGTTATCTAATTAATGCCCTGTCCTTCACTGCTACATTGCTTTCCTCCAAAGCAATAAGTTAAAAAGAACCAGGAGCTGCATGGAATATTTCAAGGAAATGATACCCAGTTGGGAAGAAGGAACTCTTCTTCCTAGACAAAAAAAAACCCAAACAACCCACCACCACCAAACCAACAACTAAACTTGATTAGTGTCAGCTTTAACCAAAGAAATATCCCTTCTGAGTGAAGGACTCGAGTCCTATGTGTCACCCCAAGAGAAATTTAGGTCTGAACCCGGGATTATATAGAGAAAGTGCTGATACAGCTGTGGCACGGCTTTATGAATGGGGTGTTGATAAGCCCTGTGAGCAGCCATCATATAGGAATTACAGTGCAAACCAGGCATGTGCACAGGTCACTGCTTTTTATGAACACATGTTCCCAGATCTTATGACAAATAGGAGAGTAGCCCATTTTGACCTTTGAAGCCTGTTGCAAAGTCATTGCTGAGCTATTATTTGAGTAGCTTGAGGTAGAATAATGTTCAACTCAGCTTCCTGGAGCTGCATTTGAAATGCAATTAATTGACTGCTGTTAGTTGTCAATTAACATTTATTATCAATTAGTTCATCAAATTGATTAGTTGGCAGGACCTTAAAGCCTAAATGCACTCCTTTCCATTATAAATATGTCTATAAGAGTAAAAGCTACTCACTAATTGATGTCAAACTGAAATTGCTTATGTTGGTCAAGAGACAGAGCGCATTGTTTTTTAAATCCATATTAAATTAATTTTGCAGCAAATACATCAGTGGTACATTATTTTAAAAGGCTACCTTTGGTGCATACGACTGTGCTCGTCTCTTTAAAGCCATTAAAGCGGTACAGGTATAACACAGGAATTGTTGGTAGCCTTTTTTCCTCACTTGAAAAGTGACGCTGTTTACGACAACCAGACTAATTCTTCATTAGTCCACCTGCTAAAATGGTTTGTGGCAAAATACGTGGCCTGAAAGCCATTCTGTTTTAGTGGATTTACTGCAAAACTCTTTACATTTCTCCTTTTCCTGGCTTTCTCCCCTTTAGGCCNGGGGGGGGCATTGTCATGCAGCAGACACTAATCAGGATTATTCAGGAACATCTCTTTGTGATCAAAATGGAACGCAAACAGGAGCCGCTATGTATTTCTCAAAAAAAAAAAAAAAGGGAGGGTTATTTTCAGTACCTTATTCTTGCAGGCCGGTAAACAGTTCCTCTGTGTGTGAGAGCCTTATTAAAGAGGCGAGAAAAGAGATATCTGGGTTAGCGTTGCAGTTTTAAATGCAATAGTTGTCTTGACTTATTTGGCCTTAATCCTGGGGCTAAGGAGCAGATAAAATCCTGAAAAGTATCCCTTTAACTTTTTTGTAGGCACAAAATACCTGAGAGGGGTTATTCATTTTCTTTTGCCTTTGTGCAACGAGATTATTCCTGCATCCCCCAAAACTGTGACCTAAATATGGCTGAAAGACACAACATGTGACCTGCTTAGTGCTGCCTGTCATGGCCTGGAGCCACAGCAGGAACTCTATTAGTGGGAACAGCACAGATGCTACCAGATGGCCAACATATTGTCCAGAGATGACCCATGTATAATTGCAGAAAGTTCAATACATTCAGGTTTTGAATTTAATTGCATTGACCACCTTAGCTACTGCTGCAACACAATTTAATTTATTTAAGGTGGAAACTTACTTGCAGGAAGAAGGGAATATTTATGCTTTTAATATCACGTTTGTGCTTTGCAAACTGTAGGAACTTGAGCTCTGTGCATGTTAACAGATGTTTGCAGAGGTCAGACTACCTGAATGCAGTTCAGGCAATTCAAGCAATGAGAGAACAATACGAGACTTTTTTTTTTATTATTATTTTTTTCCCCCATTCACTTCCTGCAGTTTATTTAGATCAAGTTCCATGGGACCAAATCTGGCAGTCTTGACTCAAGCAAATAGCCCACTGGAGACAGGAAAAATAAACAAAAGGACTCTTTTAAATATTTGAGCATGAGGGGGTTTGCTTGACTAGTGACTGCATAACAAGCTGCTTAATTTTTATCTTTAAAAGATACCTTTTTAGAGAGACAGCATGATTTACCTACTAAGACTTAGTTTACTGGGAAGCAAAACCTTGTGTTCAGTTTCTTTGGTGCACGTGATGGCTATACTGGCTTAGCACAGCTCCTGGGGGTCATACCAGGAGCCTTCTGGCTCGGATTTAGGGTCAGGACTTTCTGGAGGCAACCAGCCCTTTCCATGTTGCATAGCAGTTGGCTCTTCACTCAGCCTCATTTGGTACCTTTGTTACCTTGAACTGTAATATATTAATTTTGCATGAGTTTAACTTGTCTAGTTCAGAAAGCCCAAGCTCATCGTGAGGCTGGGTGACAGTCTGATGGAGTAGTCCTTTTTGAGCATGTCGTGTGTATGTATTGCATGTCCATGAGCAGTGGCAGGAGTTAGTAACTTGGTCCTCTTCAGGACCAAAAAGTCCAACTGTACGTGGAAGTGAGCACACAGGCCCCCAAAAGAGCAAGTGAAAGGGCACATCATTCCACAAGACAGCAGGAGTGCTGGAAACTATACTGAGGACTGGATCACACATGGGGCTATGCTGGTTTGAAGAAGATTCCAGCATGAATGGCATCACCAGAACGTTTCCTCATGAATCCTTTCCATTTCTCTCTCCCCCATTCCCTTGCTTTACTACATTAGCCTTCTAGGCTGTAAGTTTTCATCACAAGTTAGTAAAATATACATGCATTTAACACTCAAGTAGAACAGCCTAGACTAGCTTGGCCTTCCTAGGCCCTATCAAATCCCAAACTGGATAGCTTTGTTATAATTTTTCCTTGGAGTAAGCTGTAGTCTGTTCAGTTATATTCATTATATTAAGTCATTTGTTAACTTCCAGTAAGAATATCCACAAAAATGGTTAATCCTCAATAAATGACTTAAAACCGAAGGGTTTTTTTGTTGTGTGTGTATGTAATAAAAAACGTTGTATGTAATAAAAAGGATACGTTGGTGATGAGGGATGGGCCCAAACCATAACATGAGGCTCTGTATCCAAATTGTCAAGGGATGTGGGCTTTGGCCCAACAAACAAGGAGAAGGCCTAGTTTTATATGGCTACAACTCTACTCAATCCCTAAATTTAGTGCTCAATGCCTTGATTTGTGTTCATCACTACTAATAAAGCAGGCTGACTTCTTTCATGTGTAAGGAGTGAACCTTATATACCAGAACTGTCACAATGAAGAATTATTGTTTTAGGGATGAGGGTGTGGGTAAATACTGCTTTTTTTTTCTATGGTGTCTCTAATAAAATGTAATTGCCACAGCACGTGTTACTGATCTTGTAACTACTTCTTGAATGGTTTGGGCTCCAAGAGTGCTACACTTGTGAGGATGTCATTTGGGTTATATATATAAGCTAATGGGTGGTATATCTTTTCCATTATGGAGACCCTCCAATATCTCAGTTAAAGATGAAAGACTTGACCCAGAAGGCCTAGTTGGTAGCACTTTTCAGCATGACTGGGCAGAAGTCTTTCTCCAATACTACTTTTTACACATGCTTTTGTTGCACCTTACCTGGAAATTGATGAGGCCGAAGGTTTGGACACTGTCCATGTAAATCCTGTGATTAAAGCATATGAGCTGGAACACATGGCTTGCTTTCATGCTTCAAAAAGTGGCTGATGCTGTCTTTTTGGTTCCCAAAATAGAGCAGTTGGCTACCAGCTGAGCATCACAGAATTATAGAATTGTCCAGGTTGGAAGGGACCTTTGAGATCATCTAGTCCAACCATCAACCTAACTGATTAAGAAAACATCGCTTAAGCCATGTCACTAAACACTATGTCAACTCATCTTTTAAATACCTCCAGGGATGGTGCTTCAACCACTTCCCTGTGAAGCCTGTTCCAACGCTTAATAACCCCTTCAGTGCAGAACTTTTTCCTAGTATCCAGTCTGAACCTCCCCTGGCACAACTTGAGGCTGTATCTTCTTGTCCTATCACCTGTGACTTGAGAGAAGAGACCAACCCTCACCTCTCTACAACCTCCTTTCAGTGAGTCATAAAGAGCAATAAGGTCTTCCCTTAGGCTCTCTTTCTCTAGGCTGAACACCCCCAGTTCCTTCAGCCTCTCCTCATAAGGCTTACATCAACTCAACAATGCCTCAGGACCTGCTGAAAAAGTTCCTGGGGTTCAATGAGGCTGTGGAAAAAAGAAAGGGAGGCTGTGGATAAAGGAAAGAGAGGCTGCACGGGCATCACATAGGTGATGTGCACAGAGAATTGTCCTATGGGAAAGCAACCAGTTTCTTCTTGGGTAGGGTGGAATTTGGGTTATCTTTTGTGACTTCCAGAACAATATCACTTTCACCAATGAAAACATCCAGCTTGAGGTGTCAGTAAAGCTTTAAGTGCAGCCGGGACTCAAATTTATGGTACATCTGAAGGTTTTGAATGATGAGGTAGGGCTGGCATTGGCATATTGTGAATCCTGAGGAGAGAGATTGCCTGGCTTGGGTGGTCTCTACCCCCAAGCATGAGGGCTACTCTACATGGGTGCAATCTTGTGAGATGGCTGATCTGATCTGATGGCTCATTACTGCCAGGAAAACTTGGTCTTGCTGCTCTGCCTGCTTTGGCTGTGCATTCCCATGCTCTCTCCTGCATGAGGTCTGGTCCTTGTCCAACCCCTTGGTGGTCTGGTTCAGTGTGCACAGCTCTGAGAAAAGCAACCCAGCAAGGAGGGTTAGAAACATGCAGCTGTGATGGAGCTAACAGAGTAAGACCTCTAGCAGAAGCAGACTGAGGGCTCAGCTGTCTTGGGAAGCCTCACGCTATTGATATCTCTGTGGTCTGAACTCCCTCTTCCTAGAACATTTCTTGGGAAGACTTAAGGTATCCTTCTGGAGGTGTGAACTGACACAGAGCTCTGATCCTAAGAGGAGCTGCTCTGGTCTCCTGCTCTGAACAACTGGAATATCCTAATTTTCTTAACAGCTTTCTTTTAGCTCAGTCAGAGGGAATGAGAATGAGTTCACCTGGCTTTAGATGTCTAGATCAGAGCTAGTCAATCTGGGCTTCCTTTAAACCAACAGGGAGAATTAGATCCTTTTAAAATGCATTTCATCTGGCCTGTTTTTATATCTGCTTTAGGATGAGGTTAATCCCACATTAATGGCATCTCTTTCTAGCCTGAATGTGAGAAGAGCCTAGCTCAGATGTCTGCAAGATAGACATCTGCGTTTGGTCATATAAATCCCACCCGTAGAGCTGCTGCACTAATGTGACGAACCAAGATGAATGGCTTCAATTAATAACAACAATAATAATGTAGACTCTGTGGTCTAAATATAGAAAATAATTTCACGCATTTTTTAAAAAAATTATTTGTTTTTTTTTCAGATGTGGTCCAGATCTGTCCTTCATATTGATCAGATAATCTTTGATCCAGTGGGGCTCATGGTGGGTAGTTGGTTGCAACCATCAGGAGCAGTGGTGGTATCTCCTTCAAGCAAGCTAAATTAATACAGTATTCCTGCAGGTACAGCGTGATAGAAATAGGAGAACAAGGTTAAGATTTGGTTTTGTTCTTTAGAACGAGATTGGAAAGCAATACCTCTATTGAAGATATCCTTTGTAATAGCACAATGGCTGTAACTTTCTGGAAATACTCATGACCCCCAAACTTATTCATTATTAGTGTTTCTCATTCAGCTAAAGCTGAAGCAAACAAATGAAACTAATTACTCTTGAAGTTGGGTATTGCCTTCTTGAGCTTTATGAGCCTATTTTTCTGAAATTAGAAATTGCCTAACTATGTGGAATGTTTCCAGCAAAACTGCTTCCTACAGCCACAATTTTTACAGTCACATAAGTGCCTCGTAGGCTACCTTTGAGTAGGCAGCAGTGACATCCAGTGGTCAGCGACCTGATCACAGGTCTTCTCCCAGAACCTGGCTCACCTGGGACATCTCTTCCTTGGCAAATGTTGTCTGAGCCCATTGTGGTTTAACACAGTTATTCCACTCAATTTTTGTTCTGGTGTCTTGTCTATATTTTTTTTCTTCTTTTTTTTCTACCCAGAGGCTCTAAAATCCTCATGTAGACCTTCTCTGAAACCCCAGCAGGGGGGATAGATATCTACTGATAATAAATAAATAAATTTTAGATTGTTGGCTTCAATGGAAAGTTTTAATATGGTTGCCTGTAGACATGGATTGAATGGATAGGGATTGAAGAACAAGGTGTAGGTATCAAAGTTGAAGTTTGGCCACCTTTGGATTCTCTACAGGCCACTGAGTAGAAAAAACTCATGAAGAAATGAAGCGTAGCAGTAGAGAGTATACATATATTGTTTTAAAAGTAAGCTATTTACTTTCAAAGCAGTGAGTCTGATCCCAAGTGAGTCAGTTCATTACAGACTAAGACTGAAGACTGTGGGCTTCTTGACTCCCAGTAGTAAATGTTTTCAGGATTAGGTCCATAGTTATGTACCTCTAATTGCAGGAAAAACTGCAGAACGGGTGGTGCGCGTTCAGATGACTTGTGCTTCTTCTCTGCTTTTATAGTTCATGAGCCTTTCTAACACAGGGACGCATGGTCCACCTTAATTTTAAATAGGTACTCCTTTCAGTTATGTCAGCTACTTAAATTTATTTGCAGACAGTCAATTCATATTGATCATAACTCGACCTTACAATGACCTTGAGCAAAGGTACTCTGTGACTGCTATAGATATTGTGATCAATACTGGAGAGCAATTGACTACACCTAGTTACTGATAAATGAAGTTTAAAAAAAAAAGAGAAAGGTACACTATTTTCAGAAACAAAGATAACTGCTCATTTAGTCGACTGTTTGCAAAGGTTTAATATTGATATATGAAGTTATAATGACATCCTTGGGCATTCTCAAATGGTAGAAAACAATAGGGTGCAGAGGCACTGTAGCACATTAAGGGGAAGGAATCATTAGTTCCCAACTTCAAATAAGAAATTTCATGATATTTATGACAACAACACTGAGAACAAACACACTTATTTAGCAGTACTCATTGGAGAAGGCATGTATCAAACTGTGCCTCTTTTCTTTATGCGTGAGCCAGGTCTAGTGAAATAAAACACCATATTACTGTGCATGGAACAAAGCCTTTAGTACCACTTATTTTACTTTAGTACCCCTCTCCTTTACACATTTATGCCTGAATTAAATTGCGCATCCCCAGGTATAACCAACTGTAATCATGAGGAAGAGATCGCTTTGGTCTCAGCACATCTGCTACACGTTGATACGCTTCCCCATGCTGCCTGAAGTTGAAAGGGAAGATGCGAGGGATGTTTTCCCCTGCTATTCCTCTTGCTTTGCTCAGAGTCCTGCTGAGCGACGGCAGCCGAGTACCAGCAGCTGAGACATCAGTAAACGAGAGTCCACTGGCAAAATGGTAGTGGGCTGTGCAGGAGGGTGGTTTTATTCCCAAATCTGCTGGTTTCTGTGCAGGGGAGGATGCTCTAGGGACATAGATAAGTGGAACTCATTCCCTACCAGTGGCCCAGAGCTTGCTTTCCACTGCGTTGCTTGCCCAGGCAAACTGGGTCTGACATATTACATGTTGCCAGGGTTTGGGTCATTATTTTGCTTTGTTGTTTTATGGTCTGGATTTTGTGTGGGTTTTTTTCCTTTTTTTTTTTTTCCCCCCTAGAAGTAGAATTTTATGTGTGACATTCTTTACAAAAGAAATTAATTAAATGGTGGGATGGTTAAAGCTGTGCAAATCAGGAACAGGAGGGGAAACGTTTTGCAGGCGCAGACCTCCCATAGATCTCCCTGCGCTCTTCAGTGTTTTCCCTAGGCACTTGAATTTCTCTCCCCATTCTCAAAGTTAATCTCCTGATCGTATTTCTTCGGTCCCATACAGTACATGTGGGTTGTGTTTTGTTTTTTTTTCTTTCCACACTTCCCTGTTTTTCATAGATGGTGTCCTTCTCTAGGCTCCTTCTACATCTTGCACTTCAGTCAAGCTATTTATTAATAAACCTGTGTTTTCAGTGCGTTGGTACATCAATAAAGTATGGAGTAGTTCAGTTAGTCAGCATTCTGGGAAATCCTTTGCTGTATTGAAGAACTGTAAATCTCCATTATTGCTTCCCATAGCACAAATAAAGAATAGCCTCCTTCCTACGCTGCATTCTCTTTGTTAATTTTTAAGGGTGAATGCATACGTATTGCCTGGCAAAGAGGATCAGTCTATGCATAGCCCAGATACCAGGCATTTATTGAGTTTGGGCACGGGGGTGTTTTTTTTGGTATAGCTTCAGCTGCTACCTGGAAATTCAGCAAGACTGAAGAGAAGCCAGGGTGAGCACAGCAGGAAGTGATATTGAAACGTTAGGATGAAAATAATCATCAAGACTTCAGGATTTTTTCCAAAGTTAATCTAAAGTGGAGGCTTTAGCGATTAGTCTATGACTGATTGAAGAGGTATGTCACCTGCTACTCCATGGCAGCACATCCCATCGCGTTGCAATTGCCTGCCTGGAGTCATTATGGTGTATTACATCCTTTTGTTATCAAACTGTGTCATGTTGCATCACAGTCAGGAGCAGCTGGATGGAGACGTGGCTGACACGTTGCCTGTAACAGATGCAATGAGACATAGCATCCACAGCACATACCTGCTTTTAGTCAAGGCTCAATTTGCTCAGAGTGTATTTTGACATATCTACAGAGGGTTTGAAGTCACAGGTAATCCCTTCTGCATTTGCCGGCTCTCACTCAAGACAGAAGTCTTTCTACTGGGCTAGGAGGAAATGCAAGCTCTAAATTATCTTTGCTTGCTCTAGTGCTGTCAAACGGAGAGAAAAACCTGCTTAGTCTAGTTAGTGTGTGGTAAATGCATCAGATCTGGGGACACTAGGTGTTCTGGAAGCTGCCTTTTTTTTTTTTTTTTTAAACCTCTAATACTAAAGGCTTAAAGAAATAAAAAGTACAAAACATATCAGGCTTCTAGTTACTCTTTGAGTAACTAGTTACTCTTTGTGTAAAAACAAAGAAGGTCTAGTAAAGGTGTTAAGATTGCTCTTCCAAACTACTGGAAAAAATGAGGTCTATTAAGATAATGATATTACAAAAATAATGTTTTCCCATATTAATTAATCTTGAGTTAAAGCAAAAAAAAAAAATATATGAATGCACATGACATTCATGGCATGCCAAATTATGATCAGAGCCACTGCAATCAATACTAAATGAATTCATAATGATAAGATACTTAAAATAAAGCATTACCAAAAAAAACCCTACAAACAAAAAAACAAAGCAACAACAACAACAACAAAAAAAACCAACAACAAAAAAAACCAACAAAAACAAAAACAACAAAAAAAAAACCCAAAAAACAGTAAAAGGGCACTGTCATAGCACTGCCCAGCAAGATGCTGCTAGTGATGACGGTCAGTGGTAATTCTTTATTTATTCTGTTGTGTGACCTCTTCCTCTCTCAGTTCTTATTGGAACAGTCTGCATATTGAACAAAAAACTTCATGGATTTTTGCATATTGGTGGACAATATTGCCCTATGTTCTCATTGAACTAGTTTCTTGTATGCTTAGGTTTTCATCTTTTGCACATGAAGAACCAGTTATCCAAGAAAACCTTACATTGGATCCCACTAATAAACCAAAACAATACCAGTCCTGAAACTCTGTGTTAGAAATACTTCAAAAGTCATGAGGAAAACAAAGGTAAGAGTGGGTATTGTACAGAGAAGTTTGTGTTATAGATTGGAAGAAATTTCTCCTTTAGCCAGTGGGTTGTCTGCAGATGAAGACATCAGTAAAACACTCAACTTTTTCTTTTCTTGGCTTGGTTTCTTTGGTCACGTTGCTGGGGGTATTGGTGAGGCTATCACCAAGCTGAGAACCTGAAGTCTTTTTTTTTTGCCTGGTTTCACAGAGCTTTCCTTCTCAAACCCGGGCAACGTGAAAAGGTGAAAGGAGAGAGGTGAAACACAAGAGGGGTGAAAGGTAGGATCATGGTTTAAGAGGTACTGTGACAAGCAAATGGTGTGAGTCAATGATGACCCCAGAGTTAGGGTGCAGCAACAGGTTTAGGATGGGGACTTGTGTCTGGGAAACTTCTGGAGAGGCACCAGGATGAGACAAGGAGAATGGCAGAAAATGGAAAGTGAAGGAAAAAAACAGAAGTAGATGGGATGGACCTAAGGAGGGTAATAGAAAGGCAGGTGGGTGATGAGAAAATGCTATGTAGGACATAATAATTCAAACTTTTTTGTGCTTCTTTTTTTTTTTTCTCTTTTCTTGTTATGGACTAATACTTTAACTGACTAGTTCCTTAAAAAAATCTTCTAGATAAAAAAAAAGTTGGAGGCTAAAAGTGCAAGTTAACCTTGTAGTGGCAGTGACCCAGGTGTACAAGTTCCCTGTACTCTGGCAGTGTGTGTTTCAGTATTCGTTTTGCTATGGGTGTACTTACAGATGAGGAAAAAATATTTTTAAGGAGTCATCTGTACTGGGAAAACCTCTGGAAAGTACCTCCCCTACCTGGAGCACTGGGCTATGGTTCCTGGGCTGTAGCACAACCTCTGAAGTAAAAGGAATTACCTGTGCTGTATTGGTATAGCTGACAGCTAAATCTGCCCTAATCTGCCTTAATTATACTCTTCAGTACAGGGTCTTTCTGATGATTTGAGGGCGGGAAGTTCAGTGGGGAATAAAAGTCAACTGCTTTCCCTTCTAGTTGGAATAGGGGAGAATTAGCTGGATGACATTAGGAGAGTTTCTAAATATCTTTCCTGCCAATATTTGATTAGGGACTTTAATTTCATTAGACAAACTGATTTTTTCATTAGCCAAACTGATTTTTTTTTTTCATGCAATGCTCTCTCCTTTTAATGTGTAAATTACATGGGATTTGACTCTCATTACAACGTTGATATGGGTGCTGCCTTCAAACGGACGCCAGCACCGTGCTTGCGACCGGGTCTGCTGAGAAGCCCTGCTTTGTGTTTTGCTGCAGGAAGGGGTTTCTGTAAATATCCAGTTATACTGCGTGGGCGGGTGACACACATGTGCCTGTGCACAAAGTCCAGCATTGTCTGACAGGCTTTTTCTTGGGAGAGTAAATTCCAGTAACTGACTTGGATCTCCTGGTTATGGTACCCACCAAAGTAGGACCGCATCATGCGAAGCGTAATTTGGGTCAAATTGTGGGAGGGAGCTGATGGAGGACTCAGTCCAGTCTTGGACAGTGCCTACCTTGATCCCGTAAAGGGCAGCCTTTGCATTTCCAAATCAAGATTGCCATAATTTATAGTCTTTTCATAGAATTCATTTTGGATCGTTTACATCTCAAGCCGTGTGTGTGTTGGTTTTACATGAATTGTCACTCATCCTAATGAGAGGGAAGGACACCATTTTGTGTTACTTTTGCTGAACAGATTAAGGATCTAAACAATAATATGGGAAGGTATTTCAAAACATATTTTTCTGGGGCTCCCCCTGGGTAAAGCCAAGCTTGAAAAAGAGAAGCAGGATAAAGTTCCCAAGTATTTCTGCAATTATGAATGAGTTATTTCAGCTATCTAAAGTCTGGAGCAATGCATTCATATGCATTCACAGTGCGTAAAGTTACAAGTTGCCTGCTGCTCTGTATGCCTCATAAAGCATTGGGGGATGTAACCGTGCTGGTATTAAACGTATTAGATCAAAGTAAAATAAAAATCAGAATACTTTGGTTCCAAAGTCGCGTCAGTTGAAGCTGAGATTACATTAAACCTCGTCCATGAAGCTGCACCAGTGCTTGTTTTACTGGCTTCTCAGAGAATACAGGTGCGGAAGGAAGTGAGCCCAGTTGTTATTGCTCTCTGCTTGGAATGGAAAAAAAAATAGAATTGAGAAAAGTGGTTGTTGTTGTTGTTGCATAGCTTTTTAAAAAGGAAAGAACGAGCTTTTATTATTGAGGCGGTTATGGGAACACCCATCATTTTTATAGGCTTGTGTTTTGGTAAATAAACATGTTGACAGAATTTCTAGAGTTGTTTTGAAAGTATTTTTATTATAAAAAGCTTATTTTGTATAACATTGAGTTAGATCTATTCTGAACTGCAGTAGAATCAGCTTTGATATTTCAACTGTTTTATTTTAGAAAAAAATTTCAAACCAGTTCTACATTGAGCAAGACTGAACCAAACATCTCATCAGAGGTCTGGGTGATGCTGTCTATTGGAAGAGCCAAGGGAAAGCGATGCCTTTTGCTTATTGAAATGATCAACAGTTTAGCGTTAATAGGGTTGCAATATTGCATGGTTTATCCAGATTGTAACGTTCTCTTTGTCAGAATTGTTAAAAGTTGAATTCTGGATTCAGTTCTTTGATGCGTGGACAAAAAAAAGTAATCCGTGTATGGAAATACTTCAGTTTAAAGTTTCCAAATGTTTGTGAGTTCTCAGGAAAGTAAAGTAAATTTTGAATTATAAGAAATGGGTAAAATTTCTTTATCAAAAGCCGTTTTTCTGCAAACTGTCCTTTCTATATTTGCAGAGTGGCTACGTCAGAGAAATGAAGTATTTTCCTCTGTATTATATAGTAGGTACGGGTTTATTTATACTCTATATAACATCATTATATAATAAGTTTTCTTGGAGTGCTTGGTACTGTACAAACCACAAAAATTTTTGCTCCAGTGACCTTGTAATATAAAACTGAGGGAGCAATCACATTGCATTATGTGCCAGTGCGGGGAAATTAGTTTTGCACTGCCTAGGCAAAAGGATCTCCCTTGTCATCCAAATTACAGGACTGGGGCCAATATGTATGCACTCCGCCTGTTTGTTTATGCCATACGAATGGTAATATGAGGAAATATTTTTAAGAGTCTATGTCCCTTTTCCCTCAGCATTTCTGTGTTTTGTTGCTTGTTGTTTTTATTTTCTTACTATTTCTCTCCCGAGCAAACCGCGTCCGTTCAACAGAGTTGAAATGAGTTATGTTAATCTTCATAAACATGAAACACTTTTGGTTGTTTCTCCATCATTAGTCGTCCAGCTAAAAAGCAGAGGCCAGTTTACAGGCAGGCCTCTCATAACATAGAAAGTGTTTGTTGGGGTGAGGTATGCAGGAAGAAGCATGGATATGTTTGGCTAAGCATTGAGGATGAGCTTTAAACTTGGGGAATTTCTTCTCCATCGTTTTTTTCTTTAAATCCAGGCTTATTTCTGATTTACGTATTTCAAAGCTCACACAGCCAAAGGAAGGAGATTTTCTAGCAGTGGGGGGTGAGCTTATTAAAATTCATCGTGATTCTCTTTATTGAAAGGAGTAAACAAGAATCAATTTTCTTTAGTAAAGAAGTTGGCTGAGTTGCAGGTTCAGCTAGGGCAGGGTGAGCTCTTAGAGAGAGTTAACCCAAGAAATGTGAGATATACACAAAATTAGTCTGACTTCTTTCAGCCGGAGCCTGGGAGGGGTGTGTAGGACAACGCACAGAGGATTTAATATGTTTAGCCTTTAACAAGTCAACAGAAGAACCTCAAAAGATGCATAGTTGTGTACTTTCTAAGCAAATAGTTTGGCCTTTATTAAAAAACCCACACCATTAAGTGGAGCAGAAAGATGTTGCAAAGACGAAATTGGCCAGGATGGCTATGGAAACACCTTGAGTGGCCAACATTACGTGCTCCAAATGCCATTTTCCTGCTTGCCCGCTGGCTGAGAGATGGATTTCACGCGTGATGGAAGTGTGGACAGGCCCCACTCTCTACCCCTGGGGAGGGCGTTGGGTTTCCTCGAGCCTGGGGGATTAAGCCCTGTGGGCCCCCTCCTCCTGTGTGAAGCATATGATATTGATAGTGATGTTTTTTGGTAAAGTGAGGGCTCTCAAACGCACGTATCATGCCAGGCTCCGTGGAGTCTACGCTCAGTGGAGATGTATAGGCAGAGATGGAGGGCAGCCAAGAACAGCTTCTGCTGGGGAGGGCCAGGGCTGTGCTATGTAATGGCTTAGATTGGTTTCAGGGCCTTCCTGTAGCTAATATTTGTTACGTTTCCACGGAACATAAAAGTGGGCTTGCATTTCAGGGTAGCTTGGGCTTCTTTTAACCTCAGATCATCTGGGTTTCATAGGTGCTGGTCACACCGTAAGCTTAAATATTCTTTTTTCTCACGTGTTCCTTTTCAACTAGGGTCAAGGCAGCTTTTTATTTTTAAACATTTGGAGTTTGTTTTCACAAAGTTTCTCCAATCAAGACAGTATCCAAGCCATCTTGTGTTGGAGTCGTACATCCAGTATGACTACATTAGCTCTTAATAAAGAACTCATGCAAAAACCAGATTCCCTTCACACTAACTACAGAAACATGTTAGGGGAATGTGACCATATAGCTGTGTGGAAAATGATATTACTTGCAGAAGATTTGTTGTCACATAACAGCCTGCTCATCTGCTGATTACTATCTTGCGTTTATCGCGCATCATCCTTTGTGTAGCGACGGTGACACTTTCAAACGTGTTTAAGATCTCTGCAGTAAACCAAAATAATAATAGTGAGAAGGAAAACAAAATCCTGAAATACCTCTGCTGGATCAAGCTAAATCCAAACTAAAAGCAAATTTATACATATGCTGTATATTAAGCTTAACCAGGGTAACGCCCCTTTCCTTTGGTTTTTGGAAAAGAGTCCCACATTGTCACATGTAAAGGGACATTTCAGCACTGATTTTCATTTTCATGAGATTAAAAGTGAAACATGTAACCACAAAGCTGGTTTATGTCATCCCCTGTTGGAGCCAGCAGTAATGCCAAAAATTAGATATTTGATAGGTTTGTGAGAGAAACAGATGCAGGAGGGATGCCATTCCCACAATTTTAAACTCCTTCTTATCTTTAAGCTAGAAAGAACATTCCAGATGAAGAAAATCTATCTTATTGGCTGTAGAAAATAGAGGAAGAAAGTTGCCAACAAGAAAAAAAAATAAGAAAAGTTAATTTAAAACCAATGTCAGTCTTGGGGAACTGTAAACCATAATTGAGGGAGAGTGTGTGTGTGTGTGGATATACATTCGTATGTGTGTGCACATGTACAAAATAAATAGGCTGAGATGGGGCTTTTCTCTTCCTTTTTGATCTGCTTAGTGCAGCCTGCTGTCTCGCTTCGGCTTTTTATACCGCTTTCGGGGTGCAGAGAGTTGGAGGATGGTAAAAATGAAGGGAAGAATCTCTCCCAAACATGCACCGAATAAACTCAGTGAAAGCTAAAGCATCCAAAAAGTATTCTTTCTGCTTTTTCTTTTTTGTTGTTGTTGTTTTGGAAGCAGTTTGTATGTCCCTGTTCTTTTTATTTCATTCTGCCAGCTGTCTGCTAAACAAATCTAGCCAGGTGGGGCTTACAACCCATGACTAAAAAACCTACTAGTGCAGCTGTCCAGCTTGCCTGGAGGAAGAATTCTAACAAATGGCAGGAATGAAAAGATTGGTTTTGTTTTCAAGAAAGTAGCTATGGTACCTTCCTTGCTTCGGGTTTTGGGTGGGTTTTTTTGTTTTGTTTTGTTTTGTTTTTGTTGTTGTTGGGGTGTTTTTTGTGCTGCTTGCTTTGGTTAACTCATGGCCTCCTAAGGTTTTACAGAGCAATGGAAAATCCACTTCCATAGTTTATCGTTTAACGGGCTTTTTGTTATCGCTTGGGTTTCTTTTTTTTTTTTCCTTACTGGATTATTTTTTTTAAATTATTATTATTTTTTCATTCCCCTGTAATGATTTTATTCTGTGTTAGACGCATAGGGCAGCTTGGCTGCTTGGAGTGTTACTAAATGTAAAATAATCAGACACTGACTTCCTACAAATCACTGGGAAACCATATAGTAGCTTAGCTGGATTTTTAAATATTCAAGAGTTGAATATATAACAAGTGAAGGGTGATGGTTGGTATTGTTTACCCACAAGCTGGGGACAGAACAGGCTTCTTTGCACTGCTTCATCAATCGACCTCAACTGTGATTTTCTAGTCAGCAAATGAGTGCTTCATTTTCTGTGTCTGTGTTGAGCTAAACAAGAGCTGTGCTAAAAATTACCAAACCGCCATCTGATCTATCATTCCAGCAGTAGGAGAAGATTAGCATGTGAGCCACCTTCCCTCCCTTCTTCCAGAAAAAGGAATGTGTGAAAGGTGTTTGTCACAAACTTCCACTTCGGGGAATTTAGTTTAAAAACAAACTCCCTCTGAAACTTTGTTAGATAACACCAAATTTTTTATTTTTATTTTTTTAAAGTGGCTTTTGGCTCAGTCCTGCCTCCTTCTGAAGCTGGTGACAGGTTCTGTTGAGATCTTTTCAGGTTCCTGTTGATTGAGCTTGATCTGGTGGAGTGATTTGCTCAATAAGGAGGTGAGGGCTTTTGCCACTTCTCAGCTATCGCTCCTCCGGGTCTCATGGGTTCCAGCTTTCAAGGTGCACGTGGCATTAACACCTCTCAGGGTCAGAGTGGTGCCTTGCAGTAAATCTCAGACACAGGCTTTGGGTTTGGTCCAGAGCTAGTAAAGTATTTAAGCGTAGGTGTGTGAATGATGGCACTGAAGTCAATGGGTCTTCTCTTTTGGCCAATTATTGCTTGTCTAATGATAGGAAATCTCACGTGAGGTTAAGACTTCTTCCTGATGGGTGCTCTATAGTCAAGTGACTATGTGCTTTATTTAAAGCACATCTTTAATTCCTGAACTACAAACTTGTTAAATTCTTGTAGACTTCATTTCAGTGACTTACCTGTTTCCTACTAGCATACCAAGAGATCTGTACCCCAAAATCTATGAGATGTGGAGGTGAATGCATGCATGAGGTCCTACTGAAGTTATCAAGACATGTAGGTGCCAGGTCCAAATATACTCACCCTGTTGTATGATTAGGTCTTTGCTTTGGGAAGCAACAAGACACAGATGCTGCACGTTCGGTGCTTGTTATTTATCCCTCTCTGTCATCTCTACCTTCCCAAGAAAAAAATGGATGCAAAAGAGGATGCAATGATTGCTTCCATGTCTCTTTGCAAACACCTACACTTCTACGGGTCCACCCAGCCAAAGTGTGACAGCTAACGTCCCCTTTCCAGTAAATTTGGGAGACTGAGACCTCCTCCTGTCTCTGTGAAGGCGAGGGAGAAGCAACGAGCGCTGCCTGGGCTGCACGAGTCAAAATGGCATTGAGCACAGGCAGGCAAAGCCAGATTGCTGTTGCAGGCGCCGTTATTTCCTTTTGTTGTATAACAAGGCATGAGTGATATTGGTCGGGGTGCTCACAAGCCAAGAAAAAAGAAGGCCAATTTTTCATGAGGAAATTGAAGTGCTGATGCAGAACTAACCCTGACGGTTTGTTGTTATTTAATGAAGAAGCAGTGAGTGGGGGATTTTGGCAAAACTTGGTGGGTAAGCATAACAATTGTAATGACATTATTTAACACACAATGGAGTTAACAAAGGCACTTAAACGCTACGATTAAGAGCTCTGCTAAGATTCTTGAATAGCAACTGAAAGCAAAAAATGTGGTGATGTTATCCTCAAAGACCATATAGAAATATATTCATTTTACCCCTTTCTTCCATTTTTTCCTAACCTACAGTAGAATCCTAGAATGTCTCCAGTGAAATCACTAGAATTAGCTCTTTTTGATGATATTCTGTCTCTGGACATTGTTATTAACTTCAGCTTTAACCTATTTTTCTTTACTGTTAGGCAATGGCAAACACATATATTACATTAAAATTGCTTATGTTCATTTCCCATCCCATTTATTTTTCTGAGAACAGTGTCAGATTCTGAAGGCCTGTACAATGTACAGGAGATATATATGTCTCTGTGAAATAGCGGGATAACATTGGGAAAAGTAGGATTTGAGAATAATTCTCCATAGATTATTTTACCTGGAGTTGCAACAACTTCTTAACATAAAGGAGTTTCTGGACTCACAATATTTTTTGCAAGAAGTTGTGTTTTGAAAAAGAAAAGGGGTGGGTGGGTCTAAAATACTATATTTTAGCTTTCCTTTAATTTTCTATACTTTTTTCAAACAAGGTTCTAAATCTCTAAAAGCATAGAGTTACTGTTATGCTGGATGAGCCCAAACCAGCTTGGCTTTGGGACAGGTAGACCATCGTTATGCTAGACCCATCACCAGGTCGTTTCCTGATTGCCACGAGAGCAGACCATGATTAGAGAATGGGAGACTCCAAGAATGGAGCTCCAAGAAACCTCCAAAACGCTGTGTGGGATTTTACCAGTCTGGTCAGTAAATCCATGGTGCTAAAGGTGTAATGTCATATTACAACCATCTGTTGTCGAAGGCCGTTATCCCAGTGGCTCCTGGATACCACTCACCCTCCTCATTGTGGCAGCAAGGGTGTCACCATGGTATCTGGATAAGTAGCAGGAGATGGAGCACGAGGGGGAGGCGGCAAACGTACGAGTAGCACCAAAAGGCCATTGAATTGTGGAGACCTACACTGCTGCGCCGTTTGGTGCTCAGCACAGATAGGGTTTCCATCAAAGCCTCCATATAACCGGGGCTGGCAGAGCTGTTCCAAGGTTGTAAGCTCCCTGGACTGCCTGAGACTGGTGACAATTGGCCAACTCTTTCAGTTTTAATGTGAACTTCACCTTATTTGGTGAGTGAAGGTTTCTCATGGTCACCACTATAATTTTTTTTCCCCAGATTTTACATTTATCCATAATGGTTATAATGTCTTTTTGTTGGTGGGTTGTGGGTTTTTTGTTTTGTTTTTTATTTGGCTGTTGTTTTTTTGTCAGTAGAACTGAAGTCAGTAGAGCTACCCATGTGTGTAGAAATATGAGGCTTATCCCCATGGATATGTCCTCCATATGCCCCTTTTCCACTATTTGCAATGCCATGGAAGTGATAGTTCTTTCAGGCAAGAAAGCTGTTCCAATTGCTAAGGAAAATTGCTGACAGAAATCAGGTAAAGGAATACAGGACATAAGATTGAAATCGAGCTTGACAAGGAAGTCTGGACATAAAAAAAGCGGCGAAGGTGGGAGCAAATAATATCCTGGGAGGGCTAGAAGAGGAAAAATTGAACCAAGACATGGAACAAGTGTGAGAGGACTGGAATTGAACATGAGGGATAAGAAACTGTGGTAATAAGGTAGACCTGTGGCTGTGGGACAGAGAGAGGGTTTGCAACGGAAGGCCGTCACAAATGATAACTTACAGCATCCCATGGGACAGCAGAAAGACGATAAAGACTTGCAACACTGGCCAATAGCAATGAGTTTTAGGCTTGAAGTGAAAATGCGTAGAACAGATTTATTAAAAGCTAGCAACTAATGATTTTTTAAAAGTCATATATGAATTCATTTTCTATAGGAGGGAAGATGTTTAAAGGGTAAAATAGTTTCAAGCATTGAATAGATCAATAAATAAGAGTACTTCAAAACCTGGTAATATCTGAACATCTAAGCTCCGTCTGAAAAGCTGTTGACTTTAGGCTGGTAAATAACATGGATTCCAGGCACTCTGACCACTTCATGGTGGCCAATAAAAGAGACAATATTAGAATCTTGTAGTGGGCTGACCCTGAGTGGATGCCAGTTGCCCACCAAAGCTGCTCTATCATCCTCTCCTCAGCTGAACAGGGGAGAAAGAATATAACGAAAGGCTCCTGGGTAGAGATATGGACAGGGAGATCACTCAGAAATAACCATCTCGGGCAAAAAGGACTTCACTTGGGGAAATTACTTTAATTTCTTGCTAGTAAAGTCAGAGTAGGATAATGGGGAATCAACCCAAATCTTTTAACACCTTCTCCCCATCTTTTCATTCTTCCCAAGCTCAACTTCATTCCTGAATTCTCTACCTCTTGCCCCCAAAATGGTGCAGGGGGACCAGGAATGGGGGTTGCAATTGCAATTGGTTCATTACATGTTACTCTTCCAGTCCTTCCTCCTCAGGAGGAGGACTCCTCAGACTCTGCCCCTGCTCCAGTATGGGGTCCCTCCCACAGGAGACAGTTCTCCATACACTTTCCCAACATGAGTCCTTCCTGCAGGCTGCAGTTCTTCACCAACTGTTCCAGCAGTTGGTTGGGTCCCTTGCATGGGGTGCAGCCCTTCAAGAACAGACTGCTGTAATGTGAGTACCTCCTTTAGGCACCCACCTGCTTTAGTGTGGGGTCCTTCACAGGCTGCAGGTGGATATCTGCTCCACCATTGACCTCTAGGGGTTGCAGGGGGACAGCCTGCCTTACCATGGTCTCCACGGTCTGGCTCCTGAAGCACCTTCTCTCCTTCTTCACTGACCTTGGTGCCTACAGAGTTGTTGCACTCTCACTCTGGCTGTGGTTGTGTGCTATGTTTCCCCCTTCTTAACTATGTTATTCCAGAGACACTACCACCATCACTGATGGGCTCAGCCTTGGCTGGGAGAAAAATTGAGAGAGGAACTGAAATGAGGAAAGAACTGACAAATCTTGTAACACCACCAGTCCTGCCATGTTATGTGAAGACCCAGAGATGCTTGGGTTTGATGTTGGGATTTTAATATATTAACCCCCCACACCCCCCAAGTTACGTTGGAGTGGCAGCTGATGGGAAGAACAGGTGTGGTGGCTAAATCTCATTTAGGACAGAGATGAACATTGGAGCAGTGAAATAACTCAAATTTTACTGAATAAGTCACTGCTAGCTATAGATATATGTAGGGTTAGGAAAGACCGGTAATGCCAAAGAGTTTGGGTACTCCAAACCCATCCAGAAGAAGAGTGACCTTACAAGGTGGGACAATAAGAGTATTTGGGAAGTGAGATGTTGTTGGTTTGATCTACTGGGGTTGAAGAAGTAGAGGAGACCATGCAAATAGCATGTATATTGGCAAAGTAAATTAAGCTGGGGGAGTTAAGAGTTCCAGAATTGTCAGAAGGGCAAAGCATATATAAACTTCAGAGGAGACAGAGGGGAGGAATCTGCAAAAAGGACTTTGAAGAAACAGGGAGGTTTGATTAAAAAGTCAGAGAGAAGAAAGAACAAAGGAGAGTCTCAGAAAGGGGTTAGATGAGGGGAAAGATCCAAGAAAGGAGGATCATGAGAAATTCAGTGGACAGAGTCATAGGAAAATGGTAATATCTGATGGAAAAAAAAATCTTATGACTAAAACAGTAGGCTTAGATTCATTTGATCCTGATAAATGAGATATTAAATGTTTGTCACGTGCCACACACTGAAGTGGTTGTATTTCTCATATCTGTTTGGAAAATCTTTCTCACCAAAACAGTTTTCAACCTTTTTTTTTTCCTCATTTTTCCAGTGCTACTGAGTTCCCCGGAGAAGAGGTGTAGTTATGTGTGATTAAGAAAGAGTCTATGCCTGTAGTCCTTGCAGCATTTATCTGCTTTGACATCCCCGTGATGAATAAGTTGTCCCTTTGACAGTTCTTATCAGTTGGGGCTACTTTTGAAGGCCACTTTGAAACTCCAGCTATGGAGCATCAAGCTGTTGCCCAAGGCAAGATGCTGCGAGTACACAAAACCAGAGATGTTGCGTTCTCGTCTTCACTTTCTTAAAGGTGCCAATTCAGGGTAATGATTATGGGGTTTAAAAGGAGAATATTTCTGCAAACTAGTTATTTTAGAGCTCTTCTAAAGTCATGTTAGCTAACCTTTAGCAAAGAGCAGACTGCTGTCTCCAGGACAGCTTGAAAGGCTCTCATGAGTAGTCAGAACTGGTGTTTCTTGTCAAACACCAGAGCTGACACCTCCAAGGTATGCAAGGAAAATATATTTAATCATCTTCATTGTCATTTGATCTTTGGTTCTTTTTTTTTGTATTTATAATCCTGAAACACTCACTTGAGAGGTCTGGAACAAAATGAAGAAATTCTGCCTCTCCAATTCTCATTCTAACAAACACCTGTTAAAGGAAAATAAATCTATTATATGCCATTGTTCTCTGTTTCTTGCATTCAGTTTCAGGTAATCCAAGTAGATCTTTCCTTCCACCTGCTTCCAGGCCTCATCTTTCTGTGTTTTAGCATTTCCCACGTTTCCCATTCTAGAATCATCCTCTCTCTCACTCCCCATAAAAATTGCAAACAGGAAACTCTTGAGCAGAACTGAAACATGAAGGGAAAAAAAAAAAAAAAGCTGCTTTCCTTCTCTTGTTGAAATACCTTCCATTTCCTGCAGGCTCTCTGGATTTCCTTTGGTGTACAAGCTTTCAAGATTATTATATTTTTTTTTTCCGTTCAGTGTATTAACTTTGTTTTTTCGCCTGTTATCATTATTTTTACCAGCATGTGTAACACACATTTCCCACTTTATGATGGCAGTAAATATAGATGCAGAAATTATACACTCAGATGAATTAAGAGAAATAAACCCTAGCAGGTCCTGAACCAGCCAGTAATCATTCCTACATATCGCCTATTATAGCCCCGTGTACCCACAGTACATTTCCACATCACACAGGTGGAAGTGTGAAGCTGAGGCTCATTTAACAGTATGAATTTTCCCAATGTATCACAATTACAGGAACACCTGTGCTTCATAACTTTCTGCTGATCCACTGTGAAAATTCACAGTGTGTTTAGTAACCGAACCATCAATATGCTTCGTCTCCTACAGCGTGTGGATTGGGACGGCTGCTTTTAGTTCCTTCTTTAAAAAAAAAAAAAAATCAACAGAAAATGTAGCTGATGTTTGTGTTGTGGGCTGTTCTCACTCTTCCCCACCATGGCAGATTTTTGTGGAAGTACTTCAGGCTGCCCTCATTGAAGTCTGGCAGACCCTGGTCTGGGAAATGCAATACCTTTCTCTTTTGACTTAGTTTTGCTGCCTCTGAGTGAGGCACCAAGACCAGTTTGTGTTCATGACTCATTGCTTTCTTGAATGTGTGTCAGGAACCTTTAACAGACACTCTCCACATGGCTCTGCTAGACTGTCCTGCAGAGCTGCCCCAGCCCTGTGCCAAGGGATCTTCTTGGCCCATTCTTGGTGTGGCTTGTGCCCACTCAGTCTGTTTAGCTTGGCTTGGCTAATTTCTACATGCCTACTTAAGTTTTGTCATTTATTAATTTTTCCCGTCAAAAGAGAACATGAAACAATGCTTTTTATCCAGTCTACCCAGCCACCATCATGATATGACAGTACTTGAGACATTGCTTGAGTAGAATGTGGTGAAAAGTTTTATAAGGATTTCTACCAAATCTAATCCCAGTTATTGTCCTAATTTCCACTTTACTCTGTTTTATAAAAGATTATAATTTGCTCTGTGTGTTGCACTGTTGCCCAGAAGGGAGCCTGAGGCTTGGGAGATAGGTTTCCATCATGACTATGACCCAGCACTGGAGATGTCTCATGTGATGTGGAGATGCTGTTGAAACTCTTGGAATTTCTCTGGTGACATGCAGGCAAATAGATGATAACAGTCAGGCAATAGCAGGTGTAACAAGGGTAGATGCTGGCTATGATTAGTTAAAAATGTAAATTTCAGAGGTAGAAAAGCTCTGCTCACTGCTTTGAGTTGAGGAGGAGAATGGACTTTGAGGTCCCATTAACTGATCTCTGCATCATAGAATGGTTAGAGTTGGAATGGACCTTAAAGATCATTGAGTTCCAACCCCCTTGTCATGGGCAGGGACACCTCACTCTAGACCAGGTTGTTCAAAGCCCCATCCAGCTCGGTCTTGAACCCTCCCGAGATGGGGCAGCCACAGCTTCTCTGAGCAACCTGGACCAGTGCCTCACCACCCTCACAGGAAAGAATTTCTCCCTAATGTATAATCTAAGTCTCTGTAATCACAGAGATAGTGGTTTCCTGAGTTATTTTCCTGGATCCTTTCTAGATAGTCCATGTATAGTTCTGTCCTTGAATGAACTGGAGGAGATAGGTGCCCTTATTTTCCTTCTCTATAAGGTAGAATGATCCGTATGCTGTGTCACAGGTGTGTAGAGAGGTCTGCAAATTAACATGCTTTGTGGTCCTCAGATTAAATGTTATAGAAGTGAAAAAGAGTTGAAAATCATTTTAGTGTCCCAGTGAGTCTGACATTCTTTTCTGCTCCCAGAAAGAGATTTGCTGTCTGCAAATCTTGTGTTTCCAGAATTAGATTAGGAGTGTCAGTTGTACTTTCTTGGGACTTTCTGGCCCAGATTAACCCTGGAGCACAAAAATTTGATTGTTGCAGTGCCAGAACAAAAATATACCCACCATGGTCTACCACCAAGTAGAGGAGACTTCCATATAACATACTCAAGGGAAGTGTGGTGAATATATCTAGAAATTAAGTGCAGAGAGATTGTGTGCCCCAAGGACAGACACCATGGTCAGGGTCAGGAAAGAGAATTGAATTTCAAGGTAAATTAGGTGATTGCAAGATCAAGGAGATTTGTGGGAAAAAAAATGAGCAATTTCTTTCTAGCCAAAGGACCTTTCTGATTATGGTGGTACCAGAAAATAACAGGAAGCTCTGGTGACAAGGAGATGTACTAAATGTACAAAAGGTTTATTATGGCATGACTGTCCATTTTCTAAACTGCTGGTGGAAGAAGATGAGTAGGTGACCCACGTCCTGATAAGGTTTGGTAGGACTGCAGGCCTTGAAGAAATGTCTGTCTTGCTTCTTGTCTGCGTGTGGACTGGTGGTTACAGAGAAGTCAAGGCAATGTTTGAAGGCAGACTGCAAAACCTGAAAGAAATAATTTCTGATGAGATGTTCATGAGCAAATATAGTAAGAAATGTGTCTCGTAGGTATACTTGCTATGTTCTTACCATCTGGAAATAATAATAATATGCGTCTTCACAAGAGAGGTTTGGAGATATGGCTTTGTTGATTTCTTTCTAAGCAAGGGTGGAGTTGTTTCTGAGGGGGGGGGATGATTTCACTGCTGTGCAAAATCTACTTCTGTAAATATGTTTACAGTGCTAAATAATCAGAACTGGATTTCCAGCAATAAATCATCATTCTAATTTAACGTTTGCATTAGAATTCAGTCTATAAAGTCTGCTAGTTGAAGCTTGCAGCATAACACTCAGTCAGGATGATGAACAGTTGATTTCAGCAGTGATTTAATCCGTGTCAAAGGAAGCTGAACCCAAGCACAATGTGGAAACCGGCTGCTGTTTGGACTGGCTCCTTGTTCATGACTGCACTCATGTTACTGCATGTACAGGAAAAAAAGAAAGCAAGCAAGCAAAACAGGAGAACACTTAACGTTCCTAAAGTAGTTTCCTCAAATTTCTCTGCAAACAATATAAAATAACAACCTAATAATTTTGTATCTTAATCATGTTCAGTAAAGAAGTCCTTTAGATAATTGGCACTGCCTCTGTACTAGGCCAAACTTTCTTTTAAGTTACAAATACTCACAAAAGGTTTACATTATAAGGAGCTGCTTTGGAGATGTGCAGATTTAGTTTGTAAGTACAAAGTGAACATGCAAATTGCCTTATCTTGTGGGATTCACAAACAACCATCATTCAGATTGATTTAATACATAGCTTTTTATCTTTAAAAGTGTTAATTAGAAAATAGGGACAGTTCTCTGAACACTTAAGAGTAATAAATAGATCAAAACAGCATCCATGCTTCTGTGATGGAACTTCTGAAGACTTTATAAAGGGATTAATACAATTGTCAAAAAGACCACAGTATACATATTTAATAGTGCTACCAAGCTACAATTACATTTTTAGGACTCTATTTGCTAAGCTTTTAAACACTCATTATAAAAAAAAAAAAAAAAAAAAAAGAGAGAGAGGGGAAAAAAAGGGATTTTCAGAACTTTATCACATAACTCGGGATTTCTATGCCAGCAAGCTCTGCTCCAGGTCCAGAGTGACACAGCTGTGTTCAAGACACGCTGTTTTTTTTGCTTAGCGTCAGAAGGTGCTCAGCCGTGTGAGAAAAAGACCTTGTGTAGTGTGGTCCCCTCCTTTTCCCCTGCTGTGGCAGCACGTGTGGGGAGATGCCTGCGCTGTGACTGCAAGGAGCTGCCCGATGCCTGCCTGGCTGCTGGGGCTCCTGAGGCTACTAATGGATATCCTTGAACTAGTGTGTGAGCAGAACTTCACTCTTCCTGAGATTTAGAGACCTATTGATGTATTTAATCACATCAATAGTGTTTGTGTCACCAATATTTTCCTTTAATTCCAATACTATGTTTGTTCTCTGTGTTTATTTCTTGCTGGGCAATGATGGGAATATATAGTTCACACTGAAAGGGAGCAGAATCACCAGCTATAATCAGTTGCAAGTTGATTATTTATCAACAAATAAAATGAGAGACATGCAACTCGACAAGCATAAGATAAATAAACCAGATTTCCAGTGAAAAGGGAAAGAAAAAAGTAAGGACTTGAGATGCACTCAGGAGTTGAATGGCATGAAGGACTAGAGAAAGGATTAATTTCAACGCCCAAGGTTGTCTACTTCTGAGAGTCTCACCTCAAAATATGGCCCCCAGTGGGGCCAGACTTTCACCCCACCAGAGAACAGCTGTAATACTCCATTTTCCTACTGTAATTTCCAAGTCATACCTGTCAGCAGCATATAAAGTGTTTTACAATATTGAGATAAAAAACCACCTCTTTTTGTCTCTCCAGTCTAAGAAATGGTTTTGAATGTTCTGTAGTTCTTTTTGCTGCTCAGTTGAATATATGTACGTGCCAGCGAACAGTGGTTTCACCAAGCTGCTATTACAGGATCACAGAACTTTCATGGTTGAGTCCAACCCTACATGCACAAAAAAAGCCCTGCAATCTTGGCCACTACAGCAAGCCCTGAAGGGACACATCTACACCTTTCTTAGATACCTCCAGGGATGGTGACTCCACCACCTCCCTGGGCAGGCTGTACCCCAGTGCCTGACCACTCCTTCAGTAAAGTAATTCTTCCCAGTATCTAAACTGAACCTCCCCTGTTGCAACTTTAGACTTTTTCTTCTGGTCCTGTCCTTATTCCCTTGGGAGAAGAGGCCAACACCCATCTCTCTACACTCTCCTTTCAGGCAGTCGTAGAGGACAATGAGATCTTTGCATACCCTCCTCTTCTCCAAAAGAAACATGCCCAGTTCCCTCAGCCTCTCCTCATATGCGTTATTTGCATGAACCACATAATAATGTGTTTATAAAAGCAACATGTTTATGGGGACAACTTCAGAGAGGAGAAAGTCTTGTGAATTCTGTGATACAAATGGAAGGAGAGTTTCTCCATCTCCTATTTGTTTTTTGCTGTCAGAGCACAGGAAGGCACCAGACGCAGGGGCCAAGTCCTTCTGGACTCATCAACCCACCACTAAGGACTGGAAGGGAAGAGGCTGAGATTTTCCCTGAGCAGTGATGAGAGGGACGGAGCAAGCTGAGAAAAGAAGAGAAGCTTACAAGATTTTACCTACGTCAGCTCAGCCTACTTCAGGTCAGGTGTGCATCCTTCTCTGCAGCCTGTTTGGCAAAGCCTGGCTTGGTTCCAATTAGAAATAATAAATTAAGTCTTACAATGTGCTTATGTTACCACTTTGCTTTAAGACTTAGACTAATGCCACCTCAAGAAAATAGACAAGACCCTTTTTGTATTTTAATGCAAACATCTAGATATCTAAAATTCAAAGAGAAGCTGCAAATGTATGCTGAAAGCAATTAGGAGAATGGTTTATTTTGCAGATTTTAAAGGGTATCTGGCATTTTTCATGGAAAGCTGCACATGTTTGAAGACTGTTGTTGCATTTATAGAATTTAATATTTTATTAGGATGAAATATGCATTGAACTTGTATTTCCTGGGAAGTGGTAGAAACAGAAATGTTCATTGGCAGTGCTTAGCTGGGCATCAGAAATGCTCTGGAAAGGAGACTTCACAGCCTCTCTGGGCTCCTCTTCCAGCACTGCATCCTCATGACGAAGTTTTTCCTAATGTTCTTGCTGAACCTTCCAAGTTATAAATTGTGTATTGTTCTATTTACTGCCTCTATCAGGAAGAGTTTGCTCCACTATCTTTGGAAGCAGTGGTTTGTGTTGCTATTGCATTTCCCCTTAACACCTTCTTCAAGATATGAAACGAGCCCAGCTTCCCCAAGATCTCCTTGTTAGTCACGTTCTCCTGGCATCTGATGACCTTAGTCACCTCTTCTGGACTTTCTCCCATTTCTCCAAGTCCCTCTTGCCCTGGGGGCCCAATCTGGGTGGCAGATACTGGAGTGGCCTCACCATCCTGAACAGAGACAGATGATGACCTCCCTCCATCTGCTGCTGTGATCCTTCCCACATAGATCACCGTGTAGTTTGCCCATGGGATCCTTCTACAAAGTTAGGAGGAAGGTGAGAAGGCAGAGTGGGATTTCTTCATTAACTTTGTTAATTTTCCATGACGTTATGGCCCTGGGGGACCCCATTAACACCAGTTGTGCTAGGTGCTGCACAAGCACAGAAGAAAAAGTCGGTTGCTGCTGTGAAGAGCTCAGTCTGCACATGTCACAGGAGGCAACAGATGGTACAGGCTGACGAGATAGTATGAGAAGAAATGAGACAATATTTATAAACATGATAGACAGCAGTCTCAGTACACAAGTAGCCAAGACATTGTCAAGGCTTTTGCAGGCATCACAGAAGGGTTTCTGAAGCGGAGCAGAGAAGTGGTTTGGCAGCTTCTTGCAGGAAGCTGCTCCCAGATGTGTGAGAGAGAGTATGAAGGTGCTTGAGATACAAAGCAATTCATGTAAATTTGAGTAACAAAGGATATTCTTTGAGGTAGAGTTTGATAAAGTTCTGAATGGGGTTTGAGGATTGTTGAGGATGGTGGCAGCCTGGGTTTAGTGACCCCACAGGTCCCTCCTGGTCCAGAGGTTCCTGGTTCAGAGTTTTTCAAGGGAATTTTGGTGGGTGTTTTTGAGAGTGTGAAGAAAAGGGATCAGGAGAGAGAAAGCATCATGGGGCAGTAGCTCCTTCAGCATTAGCTGCAAGCTGTGGTCGTGCAGTGTGGTAGTACATGTGTCCTGGGTTTTCTCACAATATTGTAGTAATGTCCAGCCCATCTGGGCAGAGTCATATCACAATCTCTGTCTTGTCAACCAGATAGTGTGGTGGTATTTTTAGCTGTGTAAAAATGTGGTGTTTGTTGTACAGCATCATGGGTGGTTGTGTTAAATGAGGTAGATTAACTTATGAAAACCTGCGTCCTAATTCTGATGTAAATAGGAATTGGGTAGTACGTACCTCTGGCTTTGGAGCTCTCTAATGTTTGTTTAAGAGTCATAGTAGCCTCAATAATGTTCAAAGAGCTGCTTGCCTTAGATGTAAAATATATATTAGGTAAATTAGTGTTGTAGTCATCAGTATACCTAACTTTCTTCACCTGTTATGTCTGTGTTCATTTCCTTGAGCTTTCTTTATCTCAGCTCCTGATCACTGCTTTCTTTGCCAACCTGGAGCATTGTTTTCTTTCGGATTTGTTGCCTCCATTCATTCTACTGAAATGGGAATAAGGTTTCTACCCTAACTATTGATTTCATTTATTTTTTTCTTATAGAAAGAAATATTGGAAAAAGGCAGATAATAGATGTAGCGGTAAAAAGGATTTTTCCAGGTATGAGTTAGTTTTCCTGACTTAGCACATTAAGTTTCTATCACAGCAATACGAAATAAGGTGACCTGAGATGATGTATCAGAAGCTGAAAACGACTCATGAAATCAGAAATGCTAGCACATAGTAGAGAACTTGCTATCTGCGCATTCATAACATTAACCTTTGTAGCACAAATTCCAGCTTACACAAGGTCTGGTTTTAATAAGATGAATCAATTCCATCCAGCTTCTAAGGGCAGAAGTTGCTTGTTCGTATTACTAGTCAACAACTCAACACCATTTTTACTAACACTGCAGAAAGAGAGAAACCTAGCACATTCTAATGAAAAGTGAACAATTGTTTGGAAACTTGATAATGTGCTATAATACATTAGCTGAAGAGTGGGCAGAAGCTGTGTTAAGAGAATTGACCTTTACATGGCAATACCTTTTGAGAGATAGGGAGGAAGAAATACGTCACTATCTAAGCAGAACAAGAAGCAGAACAGAAAAAGATGGGATAGGAATTCTGACATAAAAAAAAAAAAAAAAGAAGACAAGATTAAATTATTTTTGGTAGGTTTTCAGATAAGAAACCCCTACCTCTGGAAGCATTTTATAACCAGAACATTATGCAACTCTCCCATGATAGCTACTTCATATAATAGTGTTTTATTGCTTTGCATTCATCTGAGTATCAGAATAACAATAATGTTTCACAATTACATAATGCTTTTTTGCTTTTAGTCTTACAATAAATAAAAGGTGGCTGAATATTATGGGACTTTCCACTGATTTCAGAGGGCTTTGAGTTTCTTATCACTCCTTTTCACAAATCTCCTTTATTCTTTTGCCCTTGTCTTCAGATCCTTTGCCCACCTTAAAACAGTCAGAAAANATGATAGCTACTTCATATAATAGTGTTTTATTTCTTTGCATTCATCTGAGTATCAGAATAACAGTAATGTTTCACAATTACATAATTTTTTTTTGCTTTTAGTCTCACAATAAATAAAAGGTGGGTGAATATTACGGGACTTTCCACTGACTTCAGAGGGTTTTGAGTTTCCTATCACTTCTTTTCACAAATCTCCTTTATTCCTTTGCCCTTGTCTTCAAATCCTTTGCCCACCTTAAAGCAGTCAGAAGAAATGATATCATAGTTAGCAAAGACCAGTGATTAACATTAAATGATTGCTAAATTTGTCAATAAACCTTTTTAAACTCCTTCATCACCCAGGAAACCAAACTGGAGACTAGACAGTAGGTGACTCAGGTAATTTTGGAACTGGAGGTTTGTTTAATTGATGTAACTGCAGAAATGACTAATACAATCATTACCCATGTCTTGTTGACTTCTGTATTTAATACAGTTGATTTCAAAGCATTATCTTATTTCACGTTTCCAGCTCATCGCATGTTTTTGTGTTAGAAATAGATTAGTGGCATTGCTGGGGGAAGCTGATGGTGTGGATGGTCAGGTTGTGTGCACTAGGAATGGAGGGGTGCGTTTGACTTTGACGTGAACTTCCTTCCCTAGCGTTGTGTGTGTGTGTGTTCTTGCACGGGACTGGGGTACCCAGGAGTGGAGCAGAGAGAGAGCTCACAGGGAGTGTTTGAGTCACAGAGGGAGAGCTGATAGCTGAGGGGAGATCAAAAGGAGCTCCACAAACATGCTGGAGAAGCAGGATAGCTCTCCACTCTTCCTTAAGTCCACCGGGAATTTGAAGACGCAACTGGGTTGTATCATTGCTTTGGTTAAGGGTTTAGCAATGTGTGGCTGGAAAAGTCAGCGTTCCGCCAAGCATTTCAATCACACAGTCGAGAAACAAAGAGTTGGGAATGTTGATATCCACTTTATTGTTACAAGGTTTCAGAGTTAATAACAAGAAAGAGAAACAAGATAAATTTCACCCTACAATCTGCCAGGCCAGCCTTTTTTTTGCAAAATAAGGAAGACAACTTTTTTTTTCGTATCTAGATGTACCACTAACAGGGTCTGTAGATTAATGCTTTTAAGAGAAGTGAAGTTTCTAATTTATAATCCTCCTGCACACTTCTGCAGCAAATTCCAGGGTTATAGAATTGCAGAATTCACAGGGGCCCACACAGTTTTAGGTCACTTAGTTCAGGAAGCATTTAAATCTCCACCGAGCGTGGATAGCCATATCTAGTTACATTTCATGATGCCTCTGTGTCTGATTTTTGGTTCTGTGAGTTCTTCCTGCATATTCCTGGTGAATATGACATTTTCAGGTCTATTCAAAACCTGAAACTCAAGGAATGGGAACTTGAAAAGAGATTGTTTGTACAATCCTCCCTAAAATGAAACTGCTGCTGGGTGCCTGTGGCCAAAACAGCCTTCTCCTTCCAGTTCATCAAGGACAACCTGTCCTAGTGCCATGCCAACATTTCTTGCTTTCCATCGCATCTCTTGGGTAAGACCCATAAGCAGTGACCTTGTGACTAAATGCCTGCCAGATCTTCTCTCTGGCAAAAAACAGCTGCTACTCTTGGCACATTCAAACGCCTGTTCAAATTTTAGGAACTCCTCTATGAGGTGTTCATTTTGTTTTCCTTTAACTATGAAGAAACATTTCTCTAATAAGGAGAAAGACTACAGAATTATAAAATATAACTGGAGATAGTGGTGGGAATTAGCTGCTTTTGCAGCATGGGCTGTCATTCTGCCTGCCTTCCTTCATCCGTGATATTTTCTTTTAAAATACAAATGTCATCATTCATGTCACCAGGCATTAATTCATTACAGTTAAAAATGCAATTGGAAATTGTCAGTCTATTTGTAAAGCTATCTGTAAAGCTAAAAAAGTGTGTATATCTGTAAAGCTCTGCATTTGCACTAGCTTTTTGGATTTCAGACTTCAAGGTCTGGAAATACTAGGGGACAAATCTTAAAATATGAATGTAGACTAAATAATGTACATAGAAAATTAGCAGGACTTTCAAAAAGGCAGATATACGTGTAATACTCTGGATTGACGTAAGTGTGGTTTCCACCTTTACTTTTCCACCTTAAAACACATTTTAAAGGTGTTTTAAAGTAGTTTATGGGTTTTCTGGATCATTTGCAATACTAGGCAAAGCTTGTTAGCCCCTGCCCAGAACAGACTGTTTGGATTTATCTTATTTATTTCCTGGCAATGAGAGATTTGAAAATCACACTTGGTGCCTTTCTGGCACCTAAATGCACTGAAAAACATGGCCCCAGTTTCTTAAAATCTTATTTGGTAAATGGCATCAGGTCACTTTTATAATAGATACTCATGAGTGTGTGTAAACACCTCTAACCTTGCACCTGGCTATCTGGTATTTGGGAGAGAAAAAAAGATCGCCAACCCGTTTCTGTGAAATAGGATCAGTGGGCAGCAAACAGCGGGATATTTACAGTATGAATTATGATAAAGAATCCCTAGATGAGCAGGTTGAGGTTCAAAAAGGGATTAATCTCTGGTCCAGACACAGGTGCTTGTAGGTGACATGTTTTTATGCATGTGTCACTGTAGAGACTCTCTGTATAGAGCTTTTAACATGACGCATGGACAACTTCTTTCCCTACATCTACAGATGTGAAAATGGGATTTGTCTTTCTGGAACACAATCTATACAATGCATACCAGCTTTAGAATTAAACTTTTGGCAAACCAGCAGTTTCACAGACTATATGATTTTTGGGTTGTTCCTAGATGGCTGTTTAGAGACAGCTGTTGAGGAATGTTACGACTTTGGTGCCGGCCAGCGACGGACGTGCCTTTGGTATTACTATTATTTAACATAATGTAATTGCATTAATGCTGGCTAAATGTATTCCTGTCGAAAACTTGTATTGATTGTTAATAGTAAAGCTGCAGCCTTTTAACAACAACTGTTGATTCATTGTCTGTGGAAGCTAGGAGTCTTAAGGGCAAGGATGATTTATACTTGCCAAATCACTCAGAGAAAATTCCAAGTACACTGAAATTTGCATATTCAGATATAGAGGGTAATTAGGGATAGGCTAAATATTTGCCCATTTCTCTGTTTTAAATCACAAACTTGGAATGAACTAGCTGGCTCAAGATTTTCTGATTGGAAGCAAATTCTGAAAAGAAACTCAGTTCCCCTCCAGTCATGATAAAATATTTTATGGTCTCATAACATCTCACGTTTGAGCAGGAGAAAAAAAAAAAGAAAAACAAAAAGCCCCTAACCCCAGGTCTCATACTGGTTCACAACCTCGCAAAAGGTACCCCAGCTGTGTTTCTAAGTCAATAAAGGGAAAGTAGCTTATGAAGGAGTCCTATCAAACTTAGCAGAATGAAATCTGTAGCATTCCATTGATATTGATGGGGTTCTGTTGCTCTAGGATCACTCAGGGATTTCACTGTATAAAAGTTGACAGAGGGTTGTCTCTCTGCAGTTTTCTCTTTCTGCAGAGCTCTGAAACAGAGAGAGAGTTCTCTATTCAAACCCATGGGATAGGGGAAAAGCATGAAGAAATCCTGTATTTTGTAGTTTAATGGATTTTTGTGATAAGACCTTAGAAAAGACAAGTAATGAAATATGTATTTCGTGTCAGTGAATGATAACCGCTTCAAGAAAGCTTATTTAAAAACAGGTGTCCATCCCTTAAATTTCTTTTGTTACATACTTGAATGTTTAAATGAACACAACTCTAATTGCTCACCCAGATAGTTCAGCACCTCAGTAGCTCTATGTACCTGTGCTGTCTCACTGAAATAATGTGAAAGTGCAGTTTATAATGCCCTGAATGGATCTGTTAGTCTGCAAGATTTTCCAGTAAAAACAGTGAATGAAAAATATAAAATTGCTGTAACATCCTCCTGCTGCGTGCTATGGTGCTATTGTTTCTCGCACTCTTATCTGCCTTCATTCTGGATGACGACTGTAAGATTCACCTTTGAATGTGTAGAATAATGGTTTGGGGTTTTTCTGTTTGTTCTGGTTTTGTTAATTTGGGGATTAGCTGAGGAGAAGAAGCAATTGCACTCGTCCCCCCTTCAAGTGACATTTTGTTCTTTCTATTTTTCTTCATTTCCCTAATATTTGCTGTTCTTTATACATTACTTCTCTTGCCTTTTCTTTTCTCATTTCTCAGCCTCCCCTTCTCTCCCAGGACTGCGTCTTGACACCCTTAAGCAGTGAATTGGTCTTTGCTTACTGTAGTACTCGCATCAATCTTGTGGTTGTGGCTCTGGCCCTTATTCCTCATTCCATAATAGTTTCCCTTCCTCCCCCACCTCTTTTCTTTTATCTGTCTTTTAGGAGAATAATGTCTTTCAAAACTTTAGTGAGTGGGAATAGCAGTGTCTGTGAATATTTATTTGCTGTATAAATACTCCAAAGTTTTTTCTTCATAGTGGCCACCCACATTGCTGCATGTTCTCAGAACATCTTATGTGATTTTTCTGTGCAATGAAACCTCAAGCGTTTTGCTAATTTTGTTGAGTAAAGATGCTCTCAGGTTGATGACATTTTTATCTGAATTTGGTAAAAATGCAAAAGAAAAATCAAGTTGTCTCCTATGTCACCTGAAAGTAGAAAGAGAGCCCTTCACTTCTTGAATGTTGTGCTTTAATTTCTCTTGCTCAACTTGTGCAAATCCTTTGCAGCCTCTGTGTTGGCCGCTCTTTGTGCAAGGATGGATGATGTTTATTCCCCATAGAAGCTCTGGGCTGCCGTATATTTTGAGTGAACATTTGAGAAGTCCTTCTGAGAGGATTTCCAGGAGGAAACCTTGCTGATGGACTGATAGCACTTACCCCTTAGGGATGTGACTTTTTTTTTATTATTTTTTTTTTACCTTTCCACTGTTTAGTCTTTCCATGTGGTGTAAATGGTTTGGAGTGAGACTGAGAAATCTGCCAGGAACTTTATCTTTCCGGGCCCTGCTCCGCAGAAGCGCGTAGGCACAAACTCCTCTTTAAGCACGTGAGGATTGGTAAATTCAGTGGGACTATTCATATGCTTAAAATTAAGCTCTCTATACTTAAGGGCTACAGCGATGCCTTACATCTGGCTTTCAGCCAGCATCCTGAATATTGTGCATTGATCCCATCACTGGAATCTAGCCACAAAAATGGTTCCAGTTGTTTTTAATGGATTTCCTACAAAGACACTGGGAAACCCGTTCAAAATAACATGCAGTCATTTGGCACTTCGGTGTCTGCTTTGCACTAATGAACTACTATGTTTAATTCAGTCTTGTTAGGACACAATGCCTCCTGAAACCTGAATTCTTTTAGAGATGAAGCAATTTTATTGATGTAACCATGAGCAGGAAGTTATCATCAATCTCATCTTCTTCAAGCATAACTTACGAGGTCTTTCTAATCTGATCAGCTTTCTTGAACACAGTATGTTGATGACTTGCTTCAAGTCATTCATGTGGAGATATTATACCTACTACATATGATAAAACAATATAAGGCAGATCAACTGCTTATAATCTAATTAGTTTGGTCTTTTCATTTACAGTTATGCCCTGAGTACAGCTGTGCAAAATTCACATAATTTGTTTCACAGAATTTTACACATTTTTGTTTTGTTTAGCTTTATAACTCTAAGACTTCAGCTTTATTTGCAGCTTCAGAGAAATTGCTAGTCCTACCTCCAAAGCATAGGAAATCAGATATGTATTTCTTTTTTTTTCCCAAGTTTGAACTATTTTCAGGGTGTAAATGAATCCATTTAAAGTCAAAACTGGAAGTAAATTCTTTGCTACTAGTTTTCATGAGAAAACGCCAAGTAGTTCCAGTTTCACTGCAGATGTTGCAGGTACTTTCAGCTATGAATGGATCTGATTCAGAATTGTGGGACCAGAGTCTTTAGTTTACTATCATGAGCTCAGTGGTACTGGTACAGGACAGACTAAGAAACCCTGCCCAGGTCAGGTATTCCAGCCAGTGATCAGTTCAGAGTAAAAATAGGTTGACTCTTTTTTTTCTCCTCCAGATTTAGGGATTTGAAAACTCAAAAAAATATTCATATGTATTTTGAAATTGTTTTTACTTGCATAGATTTTAGTATGAAATCCTCTCAATGCATGACCATGTATGCTTTCAGCTTGAAATATGTGGAGTACCTGTGGAGGACCCCAAGACAGACACTCAGCTTTTCGCTCTGGACATTCCTGGGAAAACATTTTGGATAAAATAAAATAATAATAATAAAAAATCTATTACAAAGATATTCCTTCTTGGAGGGCTCCAAATGTACAAACATTTCTCAGCTACTTTTGGGTTTCTACAAGCAGGTGGGTCCAGATAGTACCAAATTCTATCTGTTTGCACACAGGACAATGCAGAAGTGCACTTTTGCATCATTTACATCATAAGCTAAATTTAATTCACTTTATTTGTTTAGTTTTACACTGATAGAAACAGAAAATGTTATTATTTTTGTAGTAAATATCTTTATATATAAATGAATGGTTGGAAGATTAGGGATGAATTTCTTTTGGGAGCACATGAAGGATGCAGTTATTCATCAGTGTTTCCCTATATCTTTGGCAGGGAATACTTTGGCTAAATTTAAAGGGTAATCAGAGGGTTGTAGCAGAATAAATTGTTTTACTCGGATCTAAAAGTGGGTATTTTACAATCCCTGTGTTTATATCTGATGCTTGACTAACATAGCTTATGTTGCTCTTACCCTTCCTTGAAGTGAATGCTTTGAAAATAATATGTTGGCAAATAGTTTCCTCTTTTTCTTTTTCCCTTTCTTTTTACCTTGTACTCCCTGTACTCTCTAGCTGTTTAGTATGTAAGAAGCAGAGCCAGAGTATTGCCAAGAGTTGCATAAACAATATCTATTGCTTTTGGTTTAATTTCTTAGAAAAGTGGGAACTAATTTTTAGAGTAGATATTACAGTCAGAGGGTGACACCAATATTAAGACACAGAGATTTGAGACCACTGAATCACAATGCTTTTACTATTTTTTTTTAAGTGTATTAGGACTAGTGGTAGATTGTATTAACACTGTCAATGTAATTTATTTAAGATTTGTCAAACGTTTGCTTTAGCTGTTACCATCGGAATAGGAAAGTGTAAATTTTATTTACATTAACAATACATTCAACCTAGTTGTTATTGCAGTGTATTGATTCGGTTTCCAGAGCTTACTTGGATTGCTGGAAGGCTTTTTTTTCTTTGCCAGGGGCCTTAGCTACGTTCACAGTTTTATGGTAACTCCTAATCCAACAGCGGGTTGAACGAGTATCCACTTATTCATTTATCCAAGTTTTATATCCTACTTGTTGTCTTTTTTTTTTTTTTTAATTTGTCAAAAGCTTGCTGTTAGGTTGTATGTAACCTTTAATTCAGCTATTGTTAGCACTTTTGGTTGCCCATAAAGGGTTCTGAAATTTTCAGTAGGGCATGTACTCCTAATAGGGAGACTTAATTATTCCCCCAGTTCTTCAGAGCTCTCATTGACATCTGAGTTGCACACACTTCATAGGTACCGCGTAACCTTCAGCTCCCAATCAACAGGCTGCGGTGTACTTCACAGGCTAGAAAGAGCAGATTTTTTTAATTATATTATTAACATTATTACGGCTACAAGGACATATTTAAGAGAATCTCTACATGCTAACCTTGATTTTCTCCCTCCCTTTCCCTTTTGCTCCTTCTCTGTGTTTCAATTGCCTGCTTTATTCACGCCATTGAATCACATCAGGGTAAATTAATCATGTCGCTTTTAGTTTAAATAATAAAGGGCAGCTACTTATCCTCTCCTAGTACATTTGGTAGTGGACTCATTTTAATCCCGTGGTTGCATTCAGTAAGCAATTTTGTTTTCCAGATTGAAGTGAGGGGGGATGTGTGAGACTATAATTCCACAAGCTTTGGGATGCCCGGGTAAGGACGCAGCTGATTAATGGAAAGGTACCTGCTGCACATCTCCCGGGCATCAGTGTATAACGCTGTGAGGTTTGCTCTGCCTACTTGGGATTGCCAAAGACTTTTACAGTTATGGAGAAGACTTTCCAGCATGCACGGGTCCCCATTTGAAGTGGGCAGGCTCAGGCTGCAGGGTTTCTGGTATCTGACCCTTTTTCAGATTGCAGATGCTTTTTTTTGTTTGCCTGTTTCGTTTTGCAAGCCACGGCTCCAAATTCCTGTGAACTTTAGCAGTGCCATAGACGGGGATGGGCCATGGCTGGAACAATATTCAGCAGCTGAAAACTGCAAAGTAATGCAAAAGAGGTTTTTTTTGGAAAAAAAAAACCAACAAAACAACCTTAAAAGAGAAATGCAGGAAGCCAGTGGGATTTTTTTTTTTTTTGCACACATTGGGACTGAAGTACAGTATGAGTTGAAAGCGAAACTACTGTCCTTTTGATTAACTCCCTTATTTTGAAATCAAACTACTGCAGAGATGAGCCTTTAGACAAATGTTGACCCATTGTGTGGCTCTTTACCCCCTCCCTCAAATTCACTGTGGCTTCATAGTTTCAATTCAGCAAATGGCTAATGAGATTGATAAAAAGCTGAAGCAAAGCTGTGGTATTTTAATCAGTCTCCAAAGCTGTTTATTGGGAGTATGAGCTAGAACTGGAGAGACTGTTGAGATTTTTAGAGCCAGTCAAAAAACTGCAAGAAAAAATGTCATGTCTATTTGCTCAGATTTTTAAATGAATTTATTTTGGCTGTACTTTCACTTCTTTTATATGCCATGGAGAGTCAGAGATTCTGGCTGGCTCCATGGCAAGTTAACCTATTTGGTAATTGTCATCTTGCCACAGGAACCCATAAAGCCAAGTAACAAGCAATTTATAAAGCTGTCTAGAAGGTGTGGAGTGTTAAAATAGACTCAAATGCCAGAGTTTACAGCCCATAACACTTGTTGTGCCATGTACCTGTACCTGTGAACAGGATCCCTGTGCTTCTTCCACTGGGAATCCAATGGTGTCCATCCCGTGTATCTTGGGTGGAGGACTGTAACCAGAGCAGGACAAAATAGGTTGATTTCTGGTTTCTACTTTCAATGCCTTGAATAAATATGGGATTGAAAGTGCTGGACTTCATCCATGGCTACACATCCATACACCTGAAGCTAGTATTGAGTGTCTTTCTATCTTGACCAGATGTGCCCATTGTAAGGATGAGCTAAAGAAAAGTTCTTTCATCCCAAAATTCTTGTCACAAGCTACTTGTGAATCCATCCATCATCTTATTTCAAAATATGGCAAATCACAGGGAAAAGGAATATAACTTATAAACCTGTTGTTTAATTCAATTTTCTTTGATTAACATTGGGGCCACTAAATAAGTCACCTTTTACATGAGTTGGTTTGAGATGCCTGACTCCAGCTTGTGTCTCAGCCTAGACGCTCTTTTTATCATAACTCATCAAAAGTTATTCACAGTAATGTGCAAGATTCTACTCAAAAGAAAGGACTGACATGGTAATGTGCCTTAATCATGCACTCTCCAGCTCCTCAGAAAGGCAAG
>VZRU01012638.1:286733-316733 GCA_013398155.1 Pedionomus torquatus | reverse complement strand
GGTACTATACACTGCAGGCATGCTTGGTACCTCCTTCTACAGATGCCCGTGATCTTTAAAAGAAGCATTTAGGTCTTGAGGTTATTTAAAGATTCCTAATTTTTTAACTTGGCTTTTAGACTTTATTTAGCTATGCAAGATATCACCATATTCAGTATTTTTTATAATAAACATGTCTAGTCAAAGAAAGCATTAATGAAGCAATTCCCCAAATAAAACAGCCCATCATATCTGAGTTGCAGCAGAGAGAAAGTGTGGTCTTTGTAGTTTAATCAAGATCACAAGACTTGTTTTGAGCGTCTGTCATCTTTAATTTTACGGCACTTCATTTCAGAGTGGGACTGCCAGGGTCACATGCAATTAAAACACAGGCAAGATTTGTCTTGTGAAATCTTAACATAAAAAGTAATGTGTTACTCTATTTTAACTTTTCTACTGAACTCTGTGAACTCACTAATTACTTTTCCCCCTCTTGTCACCTTTTTGATATGACATGTATTTTATAAAGGAGATAGAAGTTTGGAATTTTTTTTCTATCATGCATATGATTGAGGATAACAAAATTAAACCGGAGAAAAAAGGAAATGTATTTTTCAGAAATACATTTTTAGAAATATCTGAGCTTTGCTGCTTCAATTACAAAGGGACTGGAGGATCAAATTCTAGGAAATAACTATTAATCTGCTTAACTAGGGCAGGTAGAAGCGTAATAGCAGACCAGGGATTTTAGTGAGGCCAATCACACAGACTGGAGTTTATTCTCTTGAGTGGGGTGACAGGGGAAGGGTAAAGGGACTTTAATGTGGTGGGCCATGAGAAGCACTAAAAGCTGGTATCTATGTGGCTGCTTTATAGCTTTAGCCCAGTTGTTGCATCGTAGTGATCAGCAAATTGCATGGACCCTTATTAACCTTATTGATAAGGAGCTTAGGGAAGTCCCATTCAGTCCAGAATATATTCTTCTTTTTGTTCTCCTGTCTGTCTCGGTTTGCAATCCCGGTCTCTTTGTACAGAAATCCTTTATGTTGCACCTCAAAATTCTGTGCAAGTACTCTGCTCATTTAACTTGGAGCAAGGGAACTGTAGAGCAGAAAGGGTTGGAGTACACATGGGGCCACGGGCCTATTTAAATATAGCTGGGACACCTGGAGAATGTTTGAAAAATTTCTTTTAAAGAATCTTTTATATTGTTCTTCTTTCAGTGCAGCTGGGGTCTGTGGGGATCAGGGGATTATTTTTGATACCTGTCTAAAAGAGTTATGTCTACACTGATTTCCATCCCTTGCTACTAATTAACCTTATTGTATACAGGAAACAGTCTATTTAATACCTGCATTCTTTCTGTAATGCCAAGTAAAATGAAATCTAGTGTGAAATCTAGTTAGCGTTTGCCTTTTTGAAGTCATTTTTGAGTTTCCAGTCCGGGTGACTGTGACCTCAAAACTGAAAGCTATAAAAATGGTCCCGGTTCCAGCTCAATGGGAGTTTCTTGAAGATTCCCTCCTTCACCTGGACTCACACGTGTAGTAAATTGCCCTTTTTGGCGCTTAACAGTGTTTTCCCAGGAACCATCTATTTCTGGGTCACTCAAAGCCCTACGAAGCACATATGTTCCTGCAGTCCCTCCTAAGCGAAGGAGTCTCCTCCTTTCTGCTGGAAAGATCACACTTTGACTGTTGCAGCGTACAGAGACTTATAAAAAATTTAAATAGCAATGGTAAAACCAGATACATTAAGGAGAACAGGAAAGGATGTCACCAACAAACAGAGGGTGGTGGCTTAGGTGATTTAGATGGACTTACACTGTAAAATGGAGAGCAAAAATGTGGATGGTGTACTGTGTTTTAAAGGACCTTTAAAGCCTGGTGAACAACACTGGTTTTGATCGTGTCTGCCCCAACATCCACATACAGGAGTCGTTACCGTACAGCGTGATCTCTGAAAAAAACTATTCACCAAAATGAATTTTCCTCTTGTGTTTGATGAGGAAATGTTCCCCCGGTTGTCGTAAGGCTGTGGCCCTGTTTTCTCCACAGGTCCCTGCCCGCATCCCTGATGAAGCGAGCGCCAACAGCAGGGTTTGATTTTACAGGAGATTGGTTCAGTTTTTGAAAGAGGACTCAGGTCAGGTCATTCTCTTGGGGACAGGCCAGCTGCATCAGTTTGGGTGTCTTTAACAACAAAATCCTGAAGAAAAGGCTGACATTTAGTACTAAATTTGCTTTGTTTTGTACAAAATGATGATATCAAAGCCAAAGCAAGTCAAAACAAGGGATTACAAGAAATAAAAAAAAAAAACAACAAACTGTGCATGGATATTGCCAGCATAGATACTGAACAAAAATTTGAGTTATTTATTTGTTAGTATTAAAGCTCGGTGGAAACACCAAAGGAATAGGACGTTGATATCATCACTTATAATCTATTTGGGAAGAATGAGCAGTATTGTTTTCTGTCCTGCTGGGGCTTGTCAGATTGCTTGGCTATTGGAAATTGTGCTTGATGGCAGAAATGCAGTCTTATGAGCTTGAAGTACTGGGAGTACCGAGGTGTCCTTCCCTATGGCCAAGTGGTCACTGTTACAGCAATGAGGATCCAATATTTGGTTCAAGGACTCTGGAAGATGTTCCAGGGTCCTTAAGGAAAGGGAGAGAAACGTTTTTGTTTGCTCTTTTCATTCCACTTCCTCTATTTTATATTTATTTTGGTCAATAAAACGATGTTCATTTCTGTTTTACACCATTCTCAAGAAAAACACATTTCTTGCAGTACAGGCTTTCCAAAAACAACAGAATTAATCTGGTTTAACTCTAAAAGATTTTTTATTATTACTATTATTATTTTCTTCTGCCTTTCCTACTAAGCTCCTCTGCAAAACAGCTAGAAATTTTCATTTTCAAAACATTAGTACAGCAAATTGCCATCTTTCTGTGCACGGCATTCTCTATGTACTCATCATCTGAATGATTCCGGATCACTCTCTGGCAGCGTGAATCACAGCATGCCCTCATGCCTGCCTCTTTTTCAATTATATCTAAGAGGAAGACTGCTGGAGACCCATTTTTTCATCTTGCACAGGACCCCAAAAGTGCCAGATCTCATTTCAATATAATATTATGACAGTATGATAAAATGGATGTTAACAGGACACTGACTAATATGATCTGTAGAGAAATGGTAGAACAATACAATATCAGGCAGATTGTGTTACTTACATGCATTTTACGGACACAAAATTCCCTTTATAAACAGGGTCCGAGGATTTAATCCTTCTATCCTACAATGCTGGTTGGTGTCTTAAGATATTCTGCAGTGGTACTGAAATTTTTGCATTCTTAAACGATATACACATTTTTTATTTTATCATAAGGCCACCTATATTACTCCCAATTTACTAATGAAACTTGGCATTCAAATGACTCATCAGCATGTACTGCAAAGCATAAAAATAGATTAATGTGGCATACGTTTCTTTACCCATAAAAACGCACCTTCGTATAATCTCAGTGCTGTCTTCTTCAACAAAAAGTATGTCATTTCCTTCCCCTAGCAGGTTGAGTTAAAAATGAGCTAAATGTGTGAGAGAGCCATTACTGCACTAATGAAAAGCTCGATACTGTTTGAATTTTTCATCATGGGATATTTGTTCTGTAGCACACAGCACTAATATTTACTGTCACCGGTACAGTATGCGCGGTAATTAAGTTACAGTCATCACCGTGGTGGATATTAAGCAAAGATGTTCCTCTACGATCTTGGACCTCTTTTACAGATATTTAACATCAAACAACAGCCCTTCAACCATTTCTAGGTTTGATGAAGCGGTGGGGAGAGGAAAAGGGTTAAAAAGACCTTATTCCCTGACATAACCTCGACATCTGCCTCTCTCTGTGCCTCAATAACCAGAAGGATGGTAAAAGCCACCTCAGGTCCTTACTGACTGATGGGTGACCGTGTAAGGGAAATCAGTGCCTCTCAGGCTGATTAGGCTAAAAGATGTGCTGAAGTTACGAAATGGTACTTTAACCAAAGTTGTTATCCTCGTAGGGCAGGGGAGTTGGACTAGATGATCTCCGAAGCTTCCTTCCAGCCCCTACAATTCTGCGATTCAGAGCACAGAAGGTGGTCTCGTCTGCCTCCTCCGTGGTGGCAAGATGGCACTGAGGGTGCTCTTATTTGTTCTACATGCAGCTCAGCAAGAGGCCAGGGAGGCTGGCTACCTCCCTCTCTTCCTCTTCTTTCCTTGTTAATAACTTCAGAAGGCTCTTATGTGAAATTAATAGAATAAACTTAGGAACAGATGCAGTTCTGGCAACAGTAACACATTCCCCTCTGTTGTCCATACAGGAGATGTGCTAGGGCTGGAGAGTGAGCTTCCAGGGCAAGATTAGCTTTTTCATCAAACTCCACTCTAACATTTTCAGGAGACTCCTTTCCATAAACACAGTCTCTCTGGAGGGCACCATAAAATCTGGAATGTGCCAAATATCCCAAGTGATCCAGCTTTTCCCTGCCAAACTGTCTATCCATTTTGACAGTGTCCTCCCACACTCCCTTTCCCCCCACCACTTAGTGACACAGGCCACATCTGGGCTCTTTTTGACACAACCTGGCCAAGGGTTCTTGGAGATAATTGTCAGACACATCTGTTATTTTGTACGTGTACCTGTGTTTTGACAACTAGGCATGGAATAAGTTTAAATAAGTAAATCACAGACGTGTTCAGAGCTGTCTAAACCTCGGGAACCTCTGGCACTTATATGGTCGGATGAACTTCTGACAAATCCCACAACTTCCTCATCATTAGGTGAGCACAGAAAGTCCCGAGACCTGACTGTGAGGCGTCTGTCACCCGCGCTACTGGAGTCAGCGAGTCCAAAAGGAGCAGTTTCTAATAGCAGAAGATTTGCCCCCCTCCCCCTGCCCCCCACCACATTATGCTTGGCAAGTGGCCTGAGACAGATGCACACTTGCTTCTTAATTAGATAGATTTTTTTTTTTTCTTTCTATCCAGTAAGTACTCCTGGTTGCTTCCACAGGAGAAGGAGCCACAGGAAAGGCAAGAAGCACGACTTGTGACCCCAGCAGCCTTGCAAAGTGCGCTTGAATTAAGGCAGAGAAAGGCATCCCAACCTGAGACATGAGACGGATTCATTCTGCATTGGGGCATGTTTGGGGTCTAATGTTCAAAACATTTTATGACCAAATCTCCAACAGTACAGATAAGGAAAAGGATTAAAAAAAAATGTCTGTGGCTTCACAAGGTAAAATCTAATGTCTGGCTGTGTAGGAACTGTTTGGGATATGAAGCAATGAGTGCCTTATGTGAGTAAATAGGAATTTCTGAATCTTGGAAAGATTTTTTAGGTAGTTTCTTGTAATTCCAGCTATTGTAGCTTGAGCAGAGAATGCAGGACTGTCCTGGCTTGGCCTGTAGATCCTTATACCATGGATCTCAAGGTTCATCTCCCTACTACTTGTTTCACAGCAATTGTCTGCTAAGGATCTTAGGGGAAAATGGTGAGGTGGAGTCTTTGTCTTTATTTGCATTTAACAAGATCACAGATTCATCTAGTGACACCTATTTTCTGTAGCAAAGAGCCTATTTGTACGGGTAGGTTACCAAAAAACAAAGCATGGGTGTTCCATTTAATACGGGTCATATATAATGGAAGAAAATGGAAGAGGAAATTTACTTTGGGTTCTTTCTGCCTTAATACATCCTTTGTCCCTGATCTACTTCCTTCCTTTTTCTCCCATTATTTGCCTGTCTTCCTTAATGCCATTTGGGAAACCAGTTTATTGAGGAACGGTGTTGTCAAAGAGGTTGGGATTTTTTGAAATACAGGATATGTGTTAGGAAAAATGGCATTATGGCAGAGAGTGAAAAATAAGGATAAACCTAGGGAAGGATAACCTTTCCCTGGACCTAGTAACTTGATATGGGCCAAGCCTGAGGGTCTGGACACATGCTCAGCTGGAAGGTATCTAGAGGAGCAGAGGTACATCTCTCTCCTTCATCCATCACTGGCACTTCTACATGTCAGAGCAAACCTATTTAGATCAGGGAAAAAAAAATAACGTGCTGTGGCTGTAGCTGCTCTGTTTCATCCAGAAAATGGAAAAAGAGGTCTCTGTCCTCTCTCTTATTCTGTCTTCTACCCTGTCCAGCAATCGCAGAGAGTAACTCATAACATCCCATATCTTTTCCATCAATTCTTGTGCTGAGTCTGCTTAAGCCACTTTAAAGGCTAAAATTTTAATGTATTAACTGGAGCTAATGGGCTCTATAACATATCCTTGAGAACTGCTGAGTCTTTATCCTTGTTTCAGGGGCATCCTGATGGTAGAAGAGCATAGAAGGTCAACCCAGAAAATGCCCCAGGTCTCAGTTCATCTTCTTGTGTTTTAGGTAGGATGTTGAATTGTCCAGTCTAGACAATGTTTTAATTTCCAAAACCATTCCTCCTTCTTTTTTTTTTTTTTTTTTTTTTTTTTTTCCTTTTTTTTTTCTTTTTTCTTCTTTTTTATTTTTTTTTTCTCCTTTGTTTTGGGAAATGAGAAAAATATATAAAAGCAAGTTATTAATAAAACATCTATTATGCCCATGGGACAGAGGTCCTTCCGTATTGTTCAGATGGCATGTTTATTGTTGACATCTTTCTTTTCTCTGAGTATGCACAGAACCCTGAAATCCTTTTACATTTTTAATAAGATTATTTCTTTTTTCAATCTAGTGCAAGAAGACCGCATCTGCAATATGCATAATACTCTCAAAAACTGCAGCATCAGAGGGAAAGCATTGCCAGTGTTTTTGGCTATCTACACTTCAAAGAGACATGACGTGAAAAAGAATAGTACTGGAGTTCTCAAGAAGGTGCTTGTATTTTGCATCTTAGGGCATGTTTGCTCAAGGTAGCTGCCTTATCTTTCAGTTCTCACATTGGAGGTGAAGCATGTCATAAGCATAAAAGGAAATTCGGTCCGCTTTCTAACTGACAACACTCAGGAAACCTGGAATAAGCAGTATTATTGTGGTGTTTTATCTGAACTCGAGCATCTTACAGAGCAGGGTGATCAATGGCTCTACGTTCCTGCAGCACTGCGGGGCTCGGGTCTGGGTGGTATCGGTGAAATTGCATACGGCTCGCAGCTTGTTGGGATGGGGATGTCAAACTGAAAAAGAAGTGTCTGTACAGTATCACCTACGTGCTTCGTCTTCAGCCTATGTTAATGCAATCTTATAATGCATCTCTCTTGAGGGAGCTGATTCACAGGGTAGGGTCCTAGCTCGTCTTCTGCTAGATCCCAGATTCATGTCCCCGCGCTGACATAGGTTTAATTTTGCAACATCAGAAGGCAAAAGCAGTCCTTCACACTGGTGTCCTGCAGGTAGGCCAATTTAAGGTGTGTCTTAGCTGTTAAATGCAAGACAATATGAAGGTTGTGGAATTATTGTAGTGACAGTTGTGTTACTGGCTGTGAAGTACAAGTGCTTCCAAGGACTGTCATAGAATCATAAAATAATTAAAGTTGGAAGGAACCTTAAAGATCATCCAGTTCCACCCCCCCCCTGCCATGGGCAGGGACACCTCCCACCAGACCAGGTTGCTCCAAGCCCCATCCAACCTGGCCTTGAACCCCTCCAGGGATGGGGCAGCCACAGCTTCTCTGGGCAACCTGTTCCAGTGTTTCACCCGCCCTCAAAGAATTTTTTTCTAGTATCTAGTCTAAATCTCCCCTCTTGCAATTTTAAATCATTATCCCTCATCTTATTGCTCCACTCCCTGGTCAAGAGTCCCTCACCATCTCTCCAGTAGGTCCCTTTAGGTACTGTATGGCTTTTGAAATCAGCAGCACTGCTCTATGTTATCTGTATGGACCAGAACTAACATTTGATTCCCCAAATTCCCTTATGAAACTGGTCCATGAGGGCACTAAGGACAATTCAGTTCTTCAGAGCAGTTACAAACAAGCTGCTTGATTCTTTTAAGAGCTGAAAATAGATCAATAATGAAAATACTAAGGATCCTTTCACCTTGAGTACTTAGGGCTTTGTTCAAAAGGGCAGAATAGATACACAGAGCATCCGGTGAAAGTCAGAGCGAGTTATAAGAGGTGGGGCAGATCTTCTGAACGAGAGAAGGTTAAATTGATTAAGAGACAAACGAGAGGTGATGTGTTAGTGGTATATAGGAGAGTGAATTGCCTGAAGAGGTCAGTCAGACGATCCTATTTAGCCTTTCCCATAAATCAAGAGCAAGTGGAGTGCTATACAATAATGCTAAAAGCTAATGAATTTAAAAGTGATACAAGTAAAATATTTTCTTACATGGTGCATAATTAACCTGGGAAATTAATCAGATACCATTAAGACAAAGAGCCTAGCAGGATTAAAAATGGATAATAAGTGACGGAAACTACATAAAGATAGAAGCGTACACAGGGTGTTCAGCCATTTACTTAACACCATTTGCTGCCTGGGGCTGCAAAGAACCATCCCCTGTGGCAAAGCTGGATTTAATGATTGGGCTGCTTCTACCTTTTCCACTGCAGTAGGTAGGCTGGAGGCTGAGCAATGGACCCGTCAAACTGTTCTCAGTGTGGTCACTCTCATTTTCCAGATGGGAGGGAACACCTCCACCTAGCCAAAAAGGCTCAAAAAACCTGAGTTGCTTCTTTGAAAGCTTCCCAGTTTTGAGACATAGAAATCACCAGTGGGAAGACAGTTTCTTCTTTTGTCTTCCAGACACAAAGCCAAGAAGCTTATGGATAGGACCTGAGCATAGGAGTCATATTTTGACCCAGGTGGAGGAGAGTCATGTGAAATTTATGAGTCTGCCTTTTATTAACTGAAACGTGCTCTAAAATGGTGATGTTTTGTGGGTAATTCTGAACCTGCAGTGTTTTATGGTCCCTTTTAAACGTATTAAACAAAGCTGTCAGCTTCTACCGAAGGTGTAAGGTGTCGCCCCAGGTTTTAGATCTCATGGAAAGTGTTTTGGAGGAGCTCGGACAGGCTGCTTCAACGCCTGATGGAGGGTTTCCTGCACTTCTGAAGTATTTCTGTTGGCTTTAAGAGTCAGTTCTGTAAAGCCATCCTGTTTTTCTACCAGTTCTTGTTCCCTCTGACACTGCCCTCTCCTGGGGTTGCAAGGATGAGCAGGGCTGAGTGCCTGCACCAACCCAAATATTAGATTGTGTGGGCGAATTCAGAGGAATCAAGTATGTAGGTGATATAGTTTTGGGGAAAAAACCCCAACCAACTAATAAAGGAATTAGGCTGAATAAAAGGAGCCCTAAAAAGCAATGGTCTTTTTTGACACAGCTGGCTCCGTGCCACAGTTTCTCGCACCACAGCCATGTTGCATCCCCAAGTCTCATGTCTTGAGCTTTGAGTGCAGGTCTCCCTCACCTCAGTCTATGTTTTGTGTGGAAAAACTGAAGTGATGGCTCTTGATTTGAATCCAGTGTGCAATGAGATCTTTGTAAGAGAGATCTATAAAGAAAAATGGGCATTAATTCTCATGGCATTCCAGGTATGTTTGGAAGTGTGCAATTCCTGAGTGTAAAAATAGCATGCAGCATGCGAGTGATGGTAAAGGACATTCAGTTGCTGTGATAACACACTGTGAATTGGCAGAAGGATGCCTTCAGTAGCATCCTGCAAGCATTCCCATAGTGAAACCAACCGACTAACAAGGGCTGTTGCTCTCAAGCCGCGAGGGTTGAGTATAGCTCTGCCTCAGCAGGCCACTTGCTGGAGATCTTTCTTGTGCTCTTGTAGAATCGTAGAATGGTTAAAGCTGGAAGAGACCTTAAAGATCAGCACCTAGTTCCAACCCCCTTGCCATGGGCAGGGACACCTCCCAGTAGACCAGGTTGTTGAAAACCCCATCCAGCCTGACCTTGAACCCCTCCAGGGATGAGGTATCCACAACTTCTCTGGGCAACCTGTTCCAGTGCCTCACCACCCTCATAGTGAAAAATTTCTTCCTGATATCTAATCTAAATCTCCCCTCTTTCACTTTAAAGCCATTACTCCTCATCCTATCACTCCACACTCTTGTAAAAAGTCCCTCTCCAGCTTTCTTGTAGGCCCCCTTCAGATACCAGGAAGCTGCTGTAAGGTCTCCCTAGAGCCTTCTGTTCTCCAGACTGAACAACCTTAGGGAAGGTGGATTCTTTTAAAATCTGAAGTAAGCTATAGAGAAAATTCTTGTGTTCTGCAGAACAAGCATTGCCCTAGGCACCATTTACTCATCCTGCAAAAATCAGGACTTGTGATTGCAACCTGCTTCTGGGATTAGGCTCAGCCTCCTTGTGCTCCACGTTTTCTCACGGAAGAAGTAATGCCCGTGTGGGGGAACTTGCTGTGCTGTGATATGTGCATTCCCCGAGGCTTGTCTTTCAGCCTGTTCCAAGGATCAGCCATGTAAAATCTATACCCTGCCTGTCATGATCATGGTCCCAACTTACTTTCCAGCTTTCTTCTCAACTCTGCCTCATGGTCTATATACTACGTAGTAATTGATTCACTGAACTTCTTGAGTGCCTTAGTCTTTGGCTCTGTTGTAACATGGGTTGCTTGTGAAAACAGACTGAATGATACCTGCACTATAGCTGTCCTAGTAGAGAATTAACAAACTATTAAAATGCATATTGCTCTTAATATGTGCATGTAAACAAAAAGAGAGATGAAAATTTGCCCAGGGCAATTGACATGTCTTCTTTTAGCTGCAGCTCAGCAAGTCAGTCTGTCTTTCTCGTTTGCTCAGGAAATCTGTTTTGCAGTTGGATTGCTTGTGTTAGAAACGGACAATTTTTCTTGCAAAAGATTAAGACTCAATAAATTGATTTTTTAATTTTTATTTCAATGAGAAATCTTTCTAGCTGGAAATGCCCTTTTCAGTTCCATGACAGGTCGCTTTCTGATGTCTCCTTTTACAACAGTAATCCCAGTTACTAGGGCAGCTGTCTTTTTTCAAATGAGTTTGAGTGGAGGATACTCCATATAGGAAGAAGATGCAGATAAACACACTTATTCTTGGACTTATTAGTCTCTGTTGCATTCTCAGCCTTAATTTTGCTGATCATTTACCCTTAATAGCAGCAGCTCCTTGCTTAAGGTATCTTTCTTAATTTAAGGTCTTTCTCAAGTGTCTGTGGTCTTTCTCAAACTTAAGCTGGCTCCTGAAAAAAAGGTCTTCTGCAAATCTAATTTTGACTCACTAAAAATTTAGCAAAGCTTGAGCAAAACTTTTGCCAAGTCACAGCAAATATTTTTTTAAGTAGCAATGGGAGGAGCAATATGGTGATCTAACAGGCTCAGTGAATTGCTCATGATGGACAGATACCAAACTTAGATGTTTTTAGGATTTAGAAATGTATGTGTCCAGCAACAAAAGAGTCTGCTGGAGCCCTGGGCAGTGAACTTAATTAACAGAGAGCAAACTACCTGAGCAGGAGGAAAAAAGAAACGGCTCTGCAGTTCAGGCTTGTAAATAATTTTCTCTTTTTCGTTCTTACCCTCTTTTGTCCGGCTGCTTTCTGCCCCGAGGGGCTGGTGGCAGGAGCAGTGAGGTTCTCTCTTTGAATAACACTTGAGTCAGTGATTTTTCCCACTGAGTTCACGTAGATGTTAAAGGGGACCGGGAGAAGACTGGTCTCATGGGGAAGGGAGCTGCTTGGTAACAAGGCACGGTTATTCCCTTCTTTTGTCAGGATGAGGAAGGATAAACATCTGCTCTATGCCCCAAATTACACTCCTCTGATGAAACCCACTTGCGTTCCCCCAGAACTGGCTGCCCACATATCAGGCTTCTATCTTAAACAAAGCATTTTGTAGACAAGTCAGCAGAGTTCTATAGAATTCATGCAGAATTCTCAACCGAAGAAAGGCTTATGTGTCCAAAAAGTTTGCTTGATTTTTTTTTACCCTCCGCCCCTCCAAACAACCAGTTGATCTGTGGAAAGATACGGTTTAATTTCATAAGCCTTGTCTTGCTTATAAAAACAAGAAAAGAGGAGTCTCCATGCTCCAAGGAAAGCTTAAAAGAAGATTAATTAATTAATTAAGAATCTTTTCTTCTGAGTGCAACAGGATCCAAGTAACAAGTGAACTTTTCATTTCCAGTAATAGCAGAAATTACTTCAATAGCATGATTGTGAGCGCCCGTGGGGCCATAATGTGAATGGTCTTTATTAAGGAATAGACTGAACTTCTGACTATCTTTCTTCCAGTCATTTCCACAGGCTATAAACAGCGCCTGGTTTGTTGCTATTAAAAGAGTCTAAAGACGACGATGTTGAAAAGCATTACTGTTTAAGTACTCATGGCTTGACATTAACATGAAAAATATTTTCTTGAAAGCAAAGTGAATTTGGATTCTCCAGAATGTTATAGTTTTGTTCAGAAATGATTATGTGGAATATTTGTGATATGGGAAAGATGTTTGTTTGTCTCTGTGTTTTTAATTTTAATTACCGGTCACTACCCCTCTGTTTTTCTTTATTTTTCAGACATGTATGAGGTCAGAAAACATCTTGGGGACAGTTTTTATGTTTTCTTGGTGTTATTTTCTGCTTATGTTAGTGTCTAATGAAAGAGCCTGGTCTTAGTTAATGATCAGGCCTCATTATTCGTTTGTTCCCATAAATGACCGCTCTGAGGAGCAACCTTTCTTGAATAACATGGTATTTTGCAAAACGATGCTAAGTGAAAACTGAAGTAATCCATGATCTGCTGAGGTGATATTGAAGACATATCTCTCGTGCACAGCAGACCTATGCATTAATCCTATGTTTTGGGGACTTTAATTGCTTTAAATATTTGCTTCTAGATCTGTGTTTCACACATCTTATTTACATGGTTTATTTTTCATTTTATGAACAAATCGATAACCAGACAGACTCTTTACCACACTGGATTAGTTTTATTTATTCTCTTTGAACTTGATTAAAAAGCTGTCAAACATAAGTCTACATTTTATCAGCAGAATACTTTTACAAAACAGGGTAGGGGATGTGTATAGCTGGAAACATACATTTCAAAATGAAACAATATTTGATATATTCTAGACAGTTACCCTTTTGTTTATCCATGACAACTGAAACTAACCATCAAATGCATAAATTGATTCAAGTCTAGCCAAGTAATCCTAAGGGCATATGAAAAGGCTTTTTTTTAAAGTTCTTTCTAGATGAATTTAATGTAGTTCACCAATAAAGCATCCTCAGGAGCACAATACAAATGCTACAGAACATGAGATAGCTGGGGAAAGCAGGCAGATGTACAGTGTGATGAAGAATCAAAATGGATGTTACATTAAAATGAGCAGTCATGCAATGTCTTCATTTCATGTACTGCGTTTAAGTAAAAATGCCAAAGTTCTGATTTTGCCTTTAATTTTTTTAGGCACTGTTATGCAAATAATGACATTCTGGTCGTGTATTTTTATTTTTACCTTTTGTTTAAAAGTATTAAATGTAATCTGTTTGTTTGAACTCTTAGGGTAGGAAAATTGATTATTCATCGTCTCTTTAACTTTCAATATATATCAAAGAGAGAGGTAAATTATGCTCAGATTAGCTACAAATGATCTGCTATCACTGTTTTAATTCATTGCCTTTAATATACATGTTTTAATCCATTTTCTACAAATCTCCTCAATTACTATTTGTCTTTCTGTGCCATTGCATATGTTGGTAAACAGCATTTTCTATGGTCTTTGGCCATATGCTGCATGCTCAGCTTGCAAAAGAAGTGACACTTGGAGTGCTAGCATAATGAAACTCTCAAAGGGTTAATGCAGAATGCATATAGGCAAATGTTGACAATATTTTTTATTCCAATGTTTGAAAATTAAACACAAAATCATCATTAAGTTTTCACAAAATGAGGCATCTGTCACTTGAAAGAAAAAGAAATATTTCAGAAATATGTTTACAGAAATGTAAAAATATTAGACATCAAGACAGATGTGAACGTTTTCAATAACAGGCCCTGTCTGTCAGTCTTCCTCAGAGCCGAAGATCTTGCTGTACTCACTCAACATAAGTTCAACTATCTGATTTTGGTACAGCATGTGGACTGCCATGTTCCCTGTCTCCTTTTCAGGTCTAAGGAGTGTTGGTCCAAACACAATTCCTAAGCTTTGTGTTGACATAAGATTCACGGATTCCTTGGCTGCTATCCTGTTGACGAAAGGAAAGAATTGGTTAAAAAAGAGGGATGTCAAAGGAGTCGCTGTTGCATTTGAAGTACATAGAGGCAATTTTTACTGATACTCCTAACAGGGGTGTTCGTTTGGTTAAGTTATCAAAAAAAAAAGGGAAAAGAGGGAGGGAAAAGACAACTTCTGCCAACCTGACAAATGAGGAAAGGAGAGCCCCAGGCAGTGAGATGTGTGCAGGGTGGAGATCTAGAGCCCCGTTTCCAATATTCTCATATCAAGGCACAAATATATCTGATGAATGAACATTAGTTGGCATGTGTGCAATACTTTCTGAGCTCATATATTTAGATACCAAAACCAGAGATTGCTCTTTATGCTAAGGGAATTGAGCATCTTTGGTGTCAACGGTTTTGGTGGCTCCGGGGAGAAGCTTCCCTGCTTCTCCTGATACAGTCTCCAGCACTGAAGGAGTTGGGAAAACAAAAAAAAAAAAAGTCCCTTAAGATAGAACTCATATGAAACACATTCCTTCTGCTAATTTAAATCCAATAAGGTTACTACGGTCTGAAATGGCTTGTGACATTTATATAACCAAAGACTTTTGCATGCCTTATCCTGACACAAAGTTTCTTGAAAGACACCGAAACCACATACCGTAATGAGATGACTTAGAAAATAATGGTAAGGATTATAACCCTTGATATCTTTATTACCCACAAAATTACAAAAGGAGGACTATTATTATTAAAAGTTGATCTTATGTCTGTATTAAGACTTAATATTCTAGTGAAAATGACATTAAGGATGGAGAAGTCTGGTCTAAGAACAATATAGGTTTAATGGATGGAGTTTAGGTAGGCAGTTTCGCATAAATCTCTGCGGTGGTGAGTATGAACTAAGTAGAAATCCATTTCCTTCCACCCTCCAGAATACATAATATATCCTAGGTTGGAAAGACTAGTAAATTAAGATACATATTTTATAAATAAATTACATAGCTCTACCAAGGAAGGCAAACTAAATGTAACTTTAATATGTAAATGTTTGAATTTATGGTGCTTCCTTAACCTGTTAGTTTTAACTTAAATATTCCAAGTGGACTCTTGAAGCCAAGTTCTGCTTTTTTTTTCCTCTCTCGCTCGTCACTCATTTACCTTTTTAAAATGCAGACAGCGGTTTAAAAATCATTGTAGTTTACTTGTCTCTGTTTTCCCCTACTTCTTGTTGAATTTACAGCAAGCTACACTATAAGTGAAAGCAACTTCATGAGACATAATGGGTACAGTCACTTAAAAAATAAGGTTTCTTTCATATGAGCAGGTGGGTCACACAGCAAAGAGCATCTTCTTGTGGATTTTTGCCAATCTTGTCGTTTACCATGTTCCTTGTACACCAACGCCTGTGTTTTTCCCCCATATATAAATAGGAAGCATTACTTAATTCTGCCTCGTGCTTGTAACTGTGGTGTCCATTGCAAAAAAACACTCTCCATATGGCACTAATCAGATTGGCTTAATTATTAGTTTCTTAAAATATAACATCTTTATTATAAATTAAAAAAAAAAATCAAAATTATGTTTCCTCTCTGGTAGTATTAACATCTCTTCTGTTAAGAGTTCAGAAGGTCTCCAAAGTTAGGAGCTTTGTTGCCAAATGACTGTGTGAGCTTCTGATGGACATCACACATCTTTAGGACAATTAAAAATGTTTGTTACAAGGCTGACAAGGTTGTTTTCCTGCCACTTATCCAGAAGAACATACACTGAGCTTGCATCTTCTCTGTGAAAAGAATTTGATTTGTGTTAAATGCTTGAAGTTGGAAAATTATAAAGTATTTGCAATTAACATCAGCATGGGTAGAGATATTGGTTGACCAGAGGGAGAAAACCCGTATTCAACAGTTGTATCTTGTGTAACTTTAGTGATCGTCAATTTAGCATAAGCTAAATAAGGTTTTGCAATGGGGTGGTGTTGATGATGGACAGCATTGAAGCTGGAGGTGAAACACGTATCTGGGAGCAGGAGGCAGCGGACCACAAATGAGCAGAGTCAGGGTGAAAATAGTGGTGGCAGAGCTCAATTTACTGAAGGGAGAAGAAGGGTCTGACTTCCTTTATCTGTGAACTTTGGAGCAAGAGGTTGAGATCTTATGTTTCTGATGTGGAGACAGATAACAGAAGATGGATGGACAACCCCTCTGTCCTTGTTTGCCATATCTCTGAATTAGAATAATTTCCTTTGTATTTCCTGGAGATGCCATCCTGCATGTGAAGTCCTGTTTGAGTCAAGGCATTGCCAGCACATGATCTGTGGTCGCTCAGCTCTCAGGAGGTGGCGGTAGCATGTGAAGCAAGGGAGGATGTGCATGACATTCATTGGTGATGGAGAGGAATCAGCTATCTCTTGGCTTCATCTATATAGAAGGTGGCACTAAGAACATCTGTGTATATTTTTGGCCTCTAAGCTTAACACTAGTGTAATAATTCTTGTATTGATGAAACCCCTTAAATATTCTTAATATTTTCTATCTATTTATGCAGTCATACTTGTTTGGATGACCATAATAACAAGAAACAATAAACCAAGCAAACTTGGGAACATGGAAAGTCTAAGTAGTTAAATGATCTCTGGTAAAGTACAGCTGCTGCAGGTGAAGAAGGGTGGAATTCAGTCCAACCTGAATAAAATAAGTTTAGGACCCTATGCCTTTATAAATGACAAATATTTACTGATGAAATTCTATAACTACTAATATTTTCATCTCTCCACACAAACAAATATGCACAATTTAAGCTACTACTTTAGCTTCTAAGTGAAATCAAGTTGTTAAAAGAGAAAATTCCTTAAAAGTGGTCAAGAACACTCCTTTTTTTTTTGGCAAGAAAGAGAACAGAAAGAGTGATACACTGTTTACACCATAAAAAAGTGAAAGGAAATGCCAGAGCTACTTTTTGTCAAGTCTAAATGAAAGGAGAAATGATCCATCAATTTAAGATTATTTTAGAAGCAATCTATAATCCAGTGCCACAAATGCTGGAACTGCATCAAGAAATTGTTGGGCATTATGTTGTGTGAGATTTTATTTATTTTTTTCCTCCCTAACTAAGCAAGCTTCAAGAGTTGCTCCAGTCCTTTAAGATCACAAGTTAGGAGCTATGCGGGAAATGTAGTTCTCATTATTAATAGTAATGAAATTAATGATGTATTAAAACAGCAGAAGTGTCTGATAGGAGGGCTCTAGTGTCAATGGCAGATACATAAGCAAAAAATACTTGGAATTTATGCTTTGGCCGTTGCTAAGGCAACCATAAGCTGGAAAGCGTGTGACTGAAAGCAGGGCAACTCTACATCTAAGAGGGTCATTGTATGGTGAGTTTGGCACTCTAGTCCCATTAAACCTACACTTTTCAAACTCTCTAAATAAATTCATTATTAATTTTGACATTTGGAAAGCACACTGGATTATTACTTCAAACACACTAGGTGTTAGGAAACGTTCTTCATCCATTTTTTTTCTCTGTAGTAACTGCTGAGGAGGGGAAGGTGTTTCAACAGGGACTCCCATTCCTTGACTTCTTAATGTTCCTACTGCACATGAAAAATTATAGGGAGAAGTCAGCATACTTAGGGAGGAAAACCCTGTTGGAAAGGGCACTTCTACTGGAAGCTAGTGTCTGAGGGTAGACCTGTCCTCTGCACTGAGAACTGCTGAGTCTTGCTTTCTTAGCCCTTTCCAGCCTACGAAGATTTAAGTTTGCTCAACATCAGGGACATTTCTACCCTTGGCAGAACTGGGTTTATCCATGCCTTGTACTCTTTTATTGTTTTAAATGATAACTAAAGGTAACTTTTCATTAAAACAATCCTGCTGCTCTTTGATGAGCTAATAATAATAGACTAGGGCTGAAGGGCAACACATTACAAAATGGAGGAATCAGAAGAGTAAGAACAGGTCACCTGGTAAAAAATTATGGGTCAGAATGGCAAGCATAGGAAATGCCATCCTCTGAATTCAGTATAGAACTGAGGGATAAAAGTCTTTGATCTTACCAAAATCATGTCCACCGGCGTTACACAAAATTTTGTATTTAACTAGGAAAGTCCCTGACATGAGAGACAGAAACCAAGATCTAAGCAGTGGCCAAGAAAGATTAAAGGTGCGTGGAAATAAAGAGTACTCCCCAGTAAGAAGAAAAAAAATGCTGTATGTGACATCTCTCCTCTTGGTATGACAACTAACCTTACAGCATTAGGAACCAGCTCCTCTCTAAGCATAGTATTCCATGACAGCCCATTTGAGCAGCTTTGGTACTTTTGTTAGACTATGCTAACAACCACTGTTATGGCCAGAGTTCCTCATCCTGTTGGACAATGGGGCTGATGTGATGCGTAAGTTGCCATGTCCTGCCATAATGGGCTAAAATTTGTGAATCCCATTGAATTCACTTCACCAATAATTATTCTCAAATTAGCTGATCACCGATTCCTACTTGGGCATGTGTGACTGTAAGGTTTTAGCTTAGGGACTTGGCTCTGGGGATGGCTCAGCTGCCTTCAACCCACCTCAACCATAACACTGTTAACAGGTATTTTCACTGCACTGTTATGGGCCAGGTTTTAGAATCATAGAATCATAGGATGGTTAGAGTTGGAAGGGACCTTAAAGATCATCGAGTTCCAACCCCCCTGCTTTCTGCCGTTTGCTATTGCAGAGCTCCCAATCAATTTGATCCCGTTAAAACTAGACCCTTATGATGAATAGTTTCTAGCTCAACATTTTATGGTCCTCTCTTTCCCAAATGCTGGTTCACAGGAGTTAAAAAATAACAGGTATTACATACTTTGCTTTAGTGACAAGACATTTGGGAAGGAATCATCCAACCTTGAAATAAAATCTTTATTGAAAGCAATTCTGCATCCATGCCAGTCAGATACATGGTACGATCAGAAGAAATGTCCCAGGGGAAAGCTCAGCGCAGTAGACAGGGTTGATTACTTGGACCTCCTGTCAGTTCTTAACTCACTGACAATGGCTGAGACATTCAGTACAACTTTGTTTTCTTTACTTGGAAGTAAAGTTAATATACTTACCTTAACTGTGCCAAATGTACTGGAAAATAACCTGATAATAAAACGTACCATCTTACAAAGTGATAATGTCTGTGTGTGTATAAGCACATTTTGGCAGGGCTTTTGCGGATGGGTTTTTCAGTGTTAGGAAGGAAGCACAAGTACAAAATGATGCACAGATAAACTATCAGGTTTCTTCTGAATGTATTTCCTTTCCATTTAAGGCCTGTTACACACTTCCCTGAGATACAGCATATTACTGCAACATCAGTTGCGGTTGTAAACTTCTTTCAGTTCAGCTATAATAGTTGCTCTTCAGGGAGAACTTAAGTGGGTTTTGGTGCTAAAAAGACAACTGAACTACAGAGTCTGGCTTTGAGAGCCCTCTTAAAAGACAAACAATAGGTGATCTTCCACAACAGGTCAAAGCCTTGCAGAGATATGCATATCCAGCTGGATCTACCGGCTTAGGAGAGAGGCAGCAAAGGAGGAAGGGAGCAGGGCCCACGAGTGACTTAACCTCATCTTGAGAGACTTATGGCAATAATTGGTGATAAGTGAGTCCCTGATACCATAAGCTGTATTTGTATAAACTGTTCCATTCACTGCACTGCAACACAGATAAATTTAAAAATTTAGTAATAAATTGGGATTCTTGATATTTTATGAACGCGAACTAAATCTCACTGTTATATATGCACCGACTTTATGGCTGATTTGTTCAGTTGCATTACAGTGGTATTCACCAGCTGGTGAAGCTAAGCAAATGCAAACACCATCAGTTGAGTCCCCAGCTTGTTGTTTGTGAAACCTGTGTACCTTGTTGGGAGAGGAGGAGGAGGGGGGGAGAATTTGGGTGTGTGTAGCTGCAACCTGAGTTTTATGCTTATAGAGGAGCTCCAAAACACAAGAATGTCTGTCCTTTTCAAAATGTGCCACGTGGTTTCTTCTGCAACAAATATGCACAGTTCAGGGATCACAGTGGACTAATAAAGTTTCAGGCTGTTTTCTTTTGCCTCTGCAAAATGCGGAGGGACTTGAAATTCCTGTTTGCTCCATAGGTTGAATCTGAAACAATAGCTATCCAAGACGGGTAATAGAGAAACCAGGTCATGGCGTATGATATGTTACGAGAGGGGTCAGAAATAGTTCAGACATACTTAAGAGCTTGCTTTTGCTGAAAATAGCCTCCATGGCTCCTGGCCTACAGAAACTCCATAGGCTTCCTGTGCTCTGCAGCTGTGGGTTCATATTACAGCTCTTTGGGAAAAAGCCCTTCTCTTCTGTTGCTCTGGGACATAGGAATGAGCGCTTGATGCTGTCTTCTTCTGCAGACTAGCCTGTAAATCTGACCATTGGATGGCTATATATAGTACCTGGACAGCTGACAGAGACCTGGTGGAGGAGAATGGGCTTCCTCAGGGGAAACCCCACATATCTCACAGCACGAGCCCTTCCCTGGGCGATCTGCCTTGGAGTGTAGCCCTCAATGAAAATAATAACTAAACTAACTCCGAACATCGGTTCACAGTTGGCTGAATAGACTCCAAAAAGCTGAAGAAAGGCATTTATTCTGGCCTTGTCTGGTTTAATAAAACACCAGTTCAAAATAGAATCTTGCCATTGGGTGAACTCTGCTACCTGTATGAGGTCCTTTCTGAAGAGCACGTGTGGTCTTGCCTTTCCACACATCTCAAATAGTGCCTGTCTTGTAGAGAAAGTCTTCATTTTCCAGGTGACAGAAGTCAAGGTGTAAAAACACATTTAAATATCTAAAGGGACTCAGGCCTCTACAAGGGCTTGGTCCAGGAGTGTACTTTGAAGAAGTCCTGCTTGCTCTTCTGCACAACTAGAGCTGTGTTCCTGCTTCTGCCCTTGGCTATATGAAGAGAGCAGATTAACGTGGTACCTGCATCTCAACCTTGGGATCATTTCTTTTTTCTGGCCATCTCCTGTGCTACTGAAGCTCCAAGGGCAGTGGGTGCACACACATGACCTGGCAAAGGCACGGACAGCAAAGGGCAGGAGCTCATCTCCACACTGTGGTGGCTCCATTGAAGAGCCCCTTGTGGGCAGAGGGTCAGGTCCCACTCCCCCAAGCCATTTTATGTCAAAGAAATGAATTCAAAATCTTTCCACAAAAGCTTCTCTATTTACTGCAAAAGTTCCAGGTCTCCAATTTGGAAAAGTGATCCGAATGGGTGACTGCTAACTTCTTCCGTCTACTGACAACCAGCACTCTGTCCTCCTAGTTTGGCTTGATTTTTTTAATTTTTTTTTGTGTGTATGAGTGCAAAGTGGTTCTGACTAATGCTCATAAGACCAGGGGGAGGAGGAGATCTGGCTAGTCCGTGTTATCACAGTGCAAGTTCCTGTTGAGCAACTTTGCCTATTTGGGGACAGCAAGAGTTGGTCGGAGACAGCTGAAGGCCATGAACTTCCTTAAGAAGCATCTCAGACTCCTCTGGCTGCAGCTCCACACACAGGGCATTCATCTTTACCTTCTCTAATGGCCCTCTAGCAGCACATATATCTCAAACAACAGCAAGCGCCTCTTCAAAAGCCACGCTACCACTGCAAGCACGAGTCTCTCCTTGGGGAGCGGATGGGAGAGAACAAAACCACCCGTGGCAGATGTTAGGCAGATGCTAATGCACTTCTTAGAGGTGTTTGGATACTGGAGTGATAAAGGCAGTGTGAGACTACGTAGAATAATATATGTTGAGACAGAGATATAACACATAAAGCGCTTAACTGTATTTTTGGCTGGTGGTGTAGCTTTTGCTGTGCTCAATTTTTTTGTTGTTGTTGTTAAATTCTATTTCTGACTTTTTTTCTGTGGAACAGCTAGCTTACAGGAAAGACCAACCACTCAGAGGTCCTAGATCTGTACTCTTTTGTGGCCTATGTGGCTCAGAAGGCAACAAATAGTTTTGTATGAATAAAGCTTTAACTTTTTAAATTGCTTAAATATTTTCGTTCAAGAATGCCTGAAGCTACATTTCCTTATAACGTTAAAAATAAAAAGCAGTTAGAAACAATCTCCCTTAAATCAAGAATTGTAAATATAGAACCTTTATCATCAGCACAGCACATCCAAAAATGTCTTTGTAAAATAAATCAAATTATATGAGTTAATTGATTCCAGGCAACATCAGCAACTGCAGGTGGAAACTGAATAACAGGATGTTTATTAATGAGGGACTATTAATCAAAATTGACAATATCAATTCCTGTTTCTTTTATTTGAATTCTACCTGCAAAATCCGTGGACATACTTGCTGAATTTTTAAATGAAAATTTAAAAGTAAAGGAAACGCTAACACTTGGGATTTTAGCTTTAGATGTAGGGCTATTTGTTTAAACAGCAAAAGGATATCCTAAATCCAATTTGACAGGCAATGCCAAAGATGCCAGTGGTAATTAATTAGCACTTAATTTAGACCACAGAACAACAGGATATGGAATTGGTGCTCAGTGCCATTTCCCCTTAGGCTTCATCTCATGAGGGTCAGGAGTACGGCTGTTGCATTGAAGGTCAGTAAATAAATTGGGGGAACACATTGACACTGGACTTTTCATGATAGATATCCTTCACCCTTATTACTGCCTCTGGCTACGGCTGATGAGAAAAGGACTGCAATTGTTCTGTGAAGAATGCTGTACACAGGCTCGATGCGAGCAAGGTAGCCTCTGAGCTCAAGCCTGGTGCAGTAGCGGTGCTGGATGCTTCCTACGGGCAGAGAGCTGTCTCAACTTTGTGTCTGGGCTGGAAATAAACTTCCAACTGTAGCGCAGAAAGCCTGAGGAACTCTGACAGGCGAGAAAATTCACTTAAAAGCAGTCCCGAAGTTTGCTAGATTTGTGAGCTTAGCTTTAGATTAAGCATAATTAAAATAAATGGAAGATTTTAAAGTGAGGTTAGAAACTAGGTCAGCAAGGGAAAAAACACATTTCCTTATTATCCTCTTGTCTTTGTCTTAATAATATTTGGTACTTCTCCATAAAGCTAAAGGCTCTTAATAAAGGTGGATTAATGTTATTAACAGCATTGTTTTCTGATGGGGACACTGAGGCTTTGACGTGCTTAGTGATGGACAAACAAAAATTGTGCAGCAAAAAAGTAGAGCCACCAGTTCTGCCGGTATTTAACTCAGTGAAAGAAGTCACCCTTCTCCAACACACTCAAAGAAGAGGGCATATGGAAAGCACACCAGAGACACCATGGAGCCTTGTTCACAGGCACACATAAATTGCATCTTTTGGTTCAGTTTTACTGGTAAGAAAAACACAAAGATGGTGAGACACTGTATTATCAGATGATTCTGTCCCTCTACTCTGGTGAAACCCCACCTGGAGTACTGCTTCCAGCTCTGAGGCCCTCAGCACAAGAAAGACATGGACCTGTTGGAAAGGGTCAAAGGAGGGCCACAAAATAATCAGAGGGCTGGAGTCCCTCTGCTGTGAGGACAGGCTGAGAGAGTTGGGGGTTTTCAGACTGGAGAAGAGAAGGCTCTGGGGAGATCTTATAACAGCCTTTCAGGAGCTAAAGTGGGCTACAGGAGAAATGAGGAGGGACTCTTGGTCAGGGAGTGTAGCAACAGGATGAGGGATAATGGTTTTAAACTGAAAAAGGGGAGATTTATATTAGATAGTAGGAAGAAATTCTTTACTCAGAGAGTGGGACGCTGGCCCAGGTTCCCCAGAGAACCTGTGGATGTCCCATCCTAGGATGTGTTTAAGGACAGGTTTGTTAGGGCTTTGAGCAACCTGGTCTACTGGGAGTTGTTCCTGCCCACAGCAGGGGGGTTGGAACTCGATGTCTAAGGTCCCTTCCAACTCTAAGTATTCAATGATTCTATTCAGTTTGGAGGTCATACTAAAGATGGAGGCAGTAGATGCCCCATTGCTGGAAACATTCAAGTTAAGTTCGGTTGGGGCTCCGAGCAACCTGGTCCAGTTGAAGATGATCATGGCAGGGGAGGTCGGAGTAGAAGACTTTTGAAGGTCCATTCCAACCCAAGCTATTTTACAACTGTTATATAATTCTCCTCCTCCTCCCAGTAAACTTAGCATCTCTGGCAGCCCACTACTATGCTCTGTCTCCCAGTAATACCATCTTTCCCAAAAGTGGCTCAGGTGGAATGGTGTCAGTATTAGCACTGGTACTCGAAGATATTACAGCTTTCTGAAGTTGCTTCTTACAAACTATTCTCCACTATGCTATATAGTAGTCCAGTTCCACCATGGCCCATAGGGTAATGAACCATGGGAACTTCAGCAGTTCCAGCAGAGGAGTTCTTTCTCCACATCCTAGATGTGCTCCACTAACACAGTTTTATTCACTTGGTCCCCAGAAGGGCTGTCTGCATTGCTATGTCAGGAAAACACGGAGTTAGACAGCAGCCTGTGCTCAGAAAATGTATTTTGGAAGCTCCAGGTTAGCAGTTATTTTAACTTTCACTTCATCACACTCTTTGCAGCATCTCTCTTGACAGAGAGTGAAATTCTGATTACTGTTAAAGTCACTGACAAAACCCCCAGTGACTGAGAGCCAGAATAGAGTCAGAATTTCACCTTATATAAGCTTAACTTTTCTCATTTTGGATGATATCTACTTTTACTAAGTGGAATTACGGCTTTTGACTATGTTCAATCTACAGCCTCTTGCAGCCTTCAATTATAGCCCTTTTGTGCTACGGTAATCCAGTTGACAGCAAATAATTCAACCCTGGATATGACAGGTTTACTTTCTGACTTAGAGCCCAAAAGTGGCAATTGGCTGGAATTTCATCCTGGGATGCTGAATTGTACACAAATGCTCAGAAACGCATCTTTGCTGGTGAGCCTAGAGTTTCTGGTGAAAATCTTAGTTTCTCTAAAAACATATTGGTTTTTGTCCAGTGTCATGAAAAAAATTATTCAGTTTTGTGAGATGGCCAGTAATTTTTGATGTTGAAACCAGAGAATGTGGCAAAGAATTCCATGAAAGTCAGAGAAGAAACTCTCACCAAAGTTTTCCTTTGTGAGCTCCTATATAGGTAATTACTGGGAAGATTGTTTTGTTTCAGGTCTTTTTAAATACTGAAAACCCTTTCAGTATTGACCTATTAATTGTCTCCAGTATATGATCTCCATTTTTTAACCTATATTATCACTATCTTGCTGTTTAAAATGAAAGTCTTTTTGCGGTGCTCTGCCCAACAGAGATGATTTTATATGGGATCTGACCTCAACCAGGATCCCTACTCTTTCAGGTTCAGTTCTGAGCTCTCCACAAGCTACTATTGCAATATATATGCACTGCATTTGTATCAGATTTGAAAGATGCTTTAACATGCCTCCCAGCATCACGATTGTTTCAGCCCTGATATTGAACGTGAGTAGGATGAATGTATCTCTTAAATGCACTAGTGAGTATGTGCCATGAGTCTTTGATTTCTTTAAACTTATTTACATTTTGCGTGCCCTTGAGCAATGAATTTACTATGTCAGCATTGTCTTTTCTACTTACACTTTGTCTGTCTTGTCCACTCACCTTAGCTTGATGTTTATTTTTTGTGCACGTGTATAGTCCATTGCACTAAATGCATGAACCGCCTGGAGTGGAGGATTTTCCATATATTGTGTCTTTCTAAGATGCACCCTTTGTAGTACTGCAAGTTCTGCAATATTTCCTAGCTTTAAACTGGCTTTGAATTTTCTCATTAGTTCTTTTTAAGTCAAATACCCCTTCACACATGTATTGGTCTCAGATGACTGTGGTCTAACTGCCTTAGACACTTTACAGAAGTCTTTATTCTCTATACAGGCAGCCCTACCTCTCTCTGTAGTTGTGTTTCTTTCATCTTTGAAGCTTCAAGTGACCAGACTTGCCAATATCTGCTTTTGTCTGACCCCGATCAAAATCCACAATTAGAAAAACTGGTGAGAAAACATACACGAGTCTCTTAGACCTCCTAACCAAAATCACATTTGACAGACATTGAAGGATTTAGGAACAACAGGCATAATCCTGCTTCTTGGTATCAAGTCATACTCATCAATCTTGGGACTCCTCATTCAGTGAGCACCTTCCAGGACATCACGTCTCTCAGTCATAGCTTAAGTGAGTAAAATGTCTCCATACATCTCATAGAGTTGCAGAGAAGCTTTTCTGACAGCGTCCACCTACCAAATGGGTCCATCCCTCTATGGCCTCACTTGTTTACATTGTGCAAAGCATATTGTACTTGGAGAAAAAGCTTAAATGTCTTGCATATGATTTTTTTTCCATTGCCTTGAGTTTCAGATCACCGACACTGCCCCGTCTTGCTCTCAGATAAGGATAAATTCAGAACACTTTTTTTTGTAGGTGCTGGATGGACCTTCCCCTCCAGCAGAAAATGGCTAACTTTAAGTGAATAGCTGTACATGGATTTACAAGCTGAGGAAGTGCCTCTTTAGGAAGCAAATATTGTAGTTTCTGATGCAGAGCTGCACAAATTTAATTTACTCTGAAGGGTGATGGAAACCTGTTGGCATGTAGCACAGAAAGGTTAAGCAGTTCCTCACCATTGTGATCAGGTGAGATTCAAAACAAATTTGTCAAGATTTGGAATTTGCCCCAAGATAGAAATCTTAGGGCTGACACTGTGTCCGTAGCAGCTGCAATGACTTCCATGGGGCAGAAACTCTAAATGAAAGGGAAACTCCTTCTGAAAACTCTCTCAGGCTTGAAAGTTGGAGTATGGACAAATTGGTGTTCACAGTAAACTTTCCTTACTGGAAAGCTTCCACATGCTGTAGGGCTGTCCCATATGTTATACGCCACTGGGGTCTCCAAGATTGCTCATAGTGTTTGGTGAAGGCCTGGACTCAGCAATGTGGACAGCAACGATCAGGGAAGTGGGAGCTTTTTCAAGGCAGATGAAGTGTTATCCTGAGGTAGTTTGGTGAGGCTGAGTCTAGTGCTGACACAGAGAACGTGGTGTGAAAAGTTTGCACTTTGTCCATGCAGGTGCAAGGAGACCTACAGGAGACAGATTGGCGGGATCTATAAAAAACATGGAAATTTTCTGAATTCCCTTTTGTTGGCTTATCTCCATAGAATGGGGTCTTCCAGAAGACCACAGCAAAGCTCTGGAGAGGACGTGGCAATGCTACCTAACAGCAGGGCTGAGATGGGTGTAGAAACCCTCAGCTTAGAGGAGGGAACTTGTTGCATCTTGTGGACCAGGGAAGGAGGAGAGTTTTCGTATGCTTGGCTGGAGTTAGCTGCTCCACAGATTTATGATTTTACATTGCACCATAATGCGTAATGTACGAAAAGATAAATATTTTCCATTCAGCAACATCTTGCTGTATTTTCATCTAACTCTATAATTTTAATTATAAAGTGAACATAACCTGTATCAAATTATGATTTTGTTAACATATTGAATGAGGACAAGAAAAATAAATACCAGATTTTATACTGTACAGGCACATGAAGGTATAGTAAAAAAATCTGGTTTCCTTGACCACATTGTCATAATATGCATATATAACTGCTTATTGAATCCAGGCTGTGTAGACAACAGAAAGAACACTGGCTCCATACCATCACAATGCATGCCCACAACAAAGAGGAGGAAAGAACAGGCTCTTTCATTATGTGTTTCTAAGTATTACCAACATAAGGGCTAAAAACATTACCTCTGTCTGAAGTGTATCTATATATCCATGCATAAGTTATTAACTGGGCTCCCTGAGCACAGTTGCTGAAAATATTAATATATTCAAATTATATTCTAGCTACTGCAAAAACAGTAGATCAGACAAATGTATTAAAATCTCTTCAGACAAAAGGAGTCACGTTATTTATAAAGTTCCTCACCCCCGCCCCCCTTACTGGAACACAAACCTTCACTGTATATAATATATGAGAACGCAAGATGATCCTTAGATGTCAAAATGTGGCTTAGAGTTTGAACGTAATCGTAAAACAGTGAGTCTAATGCTTGCCATAAACAAATTGTCACTGGCATTATGTAAGTTAGACTATTCACCAAGTATAAAAGAGGGGAAGAATAAAAGGTGGCTGCCAAACACCATGGGCCGACTCCGAAGGTTGTGCCAAATTGCGCTAGCAGACTGGGAATTGCTAACCCAGCGTGGAATTCGGATTTGCACTCCCTGGTGCTCCTGTGCTGCTCCTGTGCCTTTAAATTAGAGCAAGGTAAAGCCTTCTTTTATTCTTTTTTTTTTTTTTTTTTAATTTTATTTTGTCGGTTTAGACTGTAAGGCCACACAGCAGCAACCAGTGGCTCCTGCTCTCTCTTTTCAGGAGGTAGGAAAGTAGGAAAAAAGTTCCCTGATTGCCACAGGGCCCCTTTTTGTGTGGAGTGACCTTCAGGACACAAACAGTCATAGTCAGATTGCCTCAATAACACAGCCCAGAAGGGAAATACTGCTCTCATATCTGACAGTCTTGAATTTTTCATGTTATTCAGGAGGCATGTTGGGCTTGTTGGGCTGAGACCCTGTTCTTCACTTGGATTTTTTAGGAAAGCTGGCACAGTGGATTAATGACAAAGAAACAGAAGGCAGAAGGTCTTTGGGAATAAGAACTTATCATTCATAGATATTTTTTGTCTAGTCCAGGCTTCGGGAGCAATGCATATCTGATAATATGCAAACTACAGCTAGTTGAGGCCCTTTATCAAGGACAACCACCAAATTAGGTGGTTGTCTACCATCCCTTTTCTTACCCCCTCTTCCTTTTAAAAGTAAAATGACATTTTTCTCACAGCCTGAAATAATTGTTCAAGCAGAGATACTGGTTTAACTCATTATGAATTATTAGTGGAAAAGTGGGTCTCAGAAGTATGTTACATCTGAAATATTTTTCGTCACTTGAACATGTGCCGTCCAGAACTGGCCCTATTCTACCAGTCACTGGGAACAAACACTTCGCGTTCACAGATGCTCCCAATTTGGTGTGGTTTGGAGTGTAATTTAGATCAAACGTATCCATGTAAATGAGTCAGGGTTTCTTAATTAGGTGCCTCTAAAGAAAAAACTTGGACCACATCAGTAGGTGTGGGTGTGGTGCCCACAGTACTGGAATCTTTCCTATAGATGAGGCTGAGTTTTGTTCAGGCATACTGTAGGTTTTTCTTTTCCTTTTTTTTTTTCTTTTTTCCTTCCCTTCTTTCTTTTTCTTTTTCCTTTTTTTTCTTTTCTAAAGCACAATAATAAATCTGCAGATGGCATAGACATAAAGACGCTACTTCAGAGGAGCTGTCTAAAACACTGTCTCTTTGGCAAATGCCTTAAAGTAGGTCATTCTGCTGTGATTTAGGTTTATATTTCATTGCCAGCTTTTTGTTCCCATTACAAGTAGGGTGCATTCCAGTCCACAGATTTGCTTTTCTTTTTTTTTTTTTTTCTATTCTGTTTCGTTCTTATTTACAAGAATTTGTAGATCTTCATAAGAAAATGGCCAATACCCTGTCAGAAGTACTAATCGTGTACTTGACCATGAAAAGAGATGTATGAAGGTGATAACCTGCAAATGTTGGAATGTAAAATACCCTTCTCTGGAAGCAAAAAATGTATTGATTCTCTTAACGTGGTACTTGAAATGATTGTTGTGTCTTTCGGAATGTGTGAAAAATTATTTGATCTAATGTCATTTCTGAGGTTGTAGAGAGCGAGGGTATCCATCGCCCTACTTGTTCAAGTATTTGCTTTTTATATATTTGCTCCTGAAAAGCGTGTACTTTATAGC
>VZRU01012638.1:276255-286690 GCA_013398155.1 Pedionomus torquatus | reverse complement strand
ACAAAAAAAAAAATCATCAGGGTCTGTTTTCCCATCAAAGTGCTGGGGGATTTACATGCCAAACTCCCACTAGCCTTAATGAATTACCTGCATAAATTCCCTTTCAATCGATAGTAGAATAGATCCTATTGTGTTATATTAATTATTTTGCACAGAACACTGACACTTTGGCATTAAAGTCTGTTTTGTTTTGTTTTTAAGTTCCAATGAATATCTTAAGACACTTTGAGCCTATTATTTATTTTACAGCCTTATGCTGAGAAAAATCCTGTATCTGTAATCAGAAAAAAATGAAAGGCCTTGCAATTTACCCTTTGATGAACTGATCCTGGACATTAATGTGTTAGGGCCCAATCTCCCAAAATAGAAGAAAAAAAAAAAAAAAAAAAGAAAACATTTGAGTTGAAAAGAACGCTAACCCCAAGCAATATTAAGAGGTTACAAAATCACATAAATTAACTCCGCCAGCGATATTTTCCTAAAGCGTATGGGAGTGCAAAGCAGAAGCAGGACTCTCACATGGTCCTGATTAACCAAAGAGTACTTAGCCAGTCACTGGCCCTCCCCGAGATGTGCTGGCCATATGCACACGTACGCCCACAGCGCCAATAGCCACATGGGCGAGCCTTCAAAGGTGCGGGGGGCTCTCAGGGTGGTGGGTGGGGGGACCGGGAAGAAGTCAGAGGAGAGTGGAAGTGAGAAGTGTTCGCTGTGTCATCGTGGGCAAGTGCCTTACCCTCCTCATTCCTCACTTTCTCCATCTACACAACTAGGATAATAAAACTTCCTGACCTGAAAAGGAAGTTGTGAGATTTAATTAATGTTTGAAAAGCTTTTTTGAGATCGTTTGATATTGAGTAATGTGGGATGAACAATGGGAGCTCTTTGAAACAGGGGCTCTATCTATCCGTATTTGTGTACTGCACCTAGCACAATGGTGCCGTACAGCCACGGAGTCAACCGTATCATAAATATTTAAATTAAAACTATGTTAATTATTTTTATCGTTCTGTTATTTGCTGATACACCAGTTCAGTACATTCTGAAGCTTGGTAGCATTGAAAAGTACCAAGTGTAATTATTTGCCTGATTGTTATGAAAATCAGGGTTTATATTTTTAAATACGGTTGTGGAAATAGGAACTGTATGGAAACACAGGTGAAAATGTGGTTTTAATTGCTCATCATTCTTCTCATTAAAAACACTAAGCTGCAAGGTATTCTTTGGGGAAGAGGTGAACTTTACAAACACTCTTATTCCTCAAAAAGAAGAACGAAGCGTGGCTGCATAAACCCTTGGTAGCAGGTCGCCCCTGCCCCAAAGTGAATAAAATAAAAATGCATAAAGGTGCTTCTGGAAGACTAGAGGTTTTTTTCTTGCCTTTAATCCAAACCCTATTATTTCTCTTGTCCCGTGCATGCTTGTACCTGACACACATTTGCCGTTGTCCACCAATTTATAAGGGGGGACTTCAGTAGACGGATGAGAAGATGGGTACTTAGCAGAGAGAAAATGGGTTTAACTCTTTTCCTTCCCCCAGATCGAGCCCCAGGAAGCTGTGGGAAACGGGACAAGTGTTGGCACTCCTCCAGCGCCTTTCTAAAACTCTTCTATAGCTGAAACAGAGAAAAGGACGTGCTCAAGAACATGTCTCGATATATATTTGCCCTCCTCAAGATAGAAAGTGATTAATTCATTTCATGTAAATCTTTGAAGTACCAGTCAGGGATGCCTGAGTCTCTTATGTCTGTGACCAGTCGCCTACTTGCTCCTCTGGTGAAAGAAGGTGTTTCTCCTCCTCGCATTCCTGGTAGCTGCTCCCCAACTTTGTAGGAGCAAGGCTAAGCTTTCCTCCCTGCTGCTGTCCCATGGCTGAGGAGCAAGAGCTGCTCGTGAGTTGCAGGACTATAAAGGAGGGTCTTGATTCCGGAAATAATTTCAACACATAGTCATAGTCATTCTTTTGCCATCAGTTAGGGGCTTCTATGCTTCTGCACATTCCTGAATCTGGGCATTTTTCCTGAAGTAAAATGCAAGTGCCTATTCCACACTTTGGGTTATAGATCTCCCACAGGTTCTCTGAGGCTCCCCAAAGAGAACCATAGAGTGGTTCAGGGTGGAAGGGACGGTAAAGACTATCTAGGAACACCTCCCTCTAGCCCAGGTTGCTCCAAGCCCCATCCAGCCTGGCCTTGAACACTCCCAGGGATGGGGCAGCCACAGCTTCTCTGGGCAACCTGTTCCAGTGCTTCACCCGCCCACACAGGAAATAACTTCACCCTGATATCTAATCTAAAATTTGAAATATGAGAATTTTGAGAAATTTGTTGTATAGTTTTTCCATCGTGGGAATTGTTTTTTCTTTTAAATAGCTTCTGGTTTTGTTTTGTTTTTCTTCCTGTTACTAGAAAGCTCCTGCACTTTTTAATGTAATCTGTTCTTCTACTGTGTGAAAAAAAGGGTTCTCCTGAGCCTAGATTTAACATGTAAGCCTGCCCAAAACTGCTGATATGACACATAGTTTAGTAAGTGAAAATCACATATGTTTGCTACATCTTTCCTCCACCAACTTAAAAAAAAAAAGAAAAAAAGAAAGTTTGCAGACATCCCCTGCTTCGTATTACTAGATGCCATACTTTAACTTTATTTTCTGATTTTCCCTCAGAATTCTGGGTACTGCTGCTGGACTTGTCATCACATTGTCATCGTGTCCTGGTGTGGGGGCTACTGTAGGCTTCTGTCTATGCAGGGCTTTTTTCTTTTTCTTTTTCTTTTTTTTTCTAGTCTTTAATAGGTAGGAAAAAAGTCTGCTTAGTCGTATGCAGTTTGTAAAAGCCTGTACTCTTCAGGACGTAACTGCCACATGTTGGGAGGTTTGAGGGGGGCGTGTGGTTCATTTGTCAATGTTGGGTCCTTTTCTCTTTTCATAGACTTATGAAGATGGGGAGAGGTTATTTTTCAAAACAACTAGAGCCTGAATACCTATGACTTTCTTTAGATAATATATTAAAATTAGTGGGCTTGCCTAAGATAAAAAGTTCTACTCCTGATGAGGAGCATATATCCAGTGAAATTGATGCAAACAATTATTAGTAAAAAGGAAGAATTTGGGAAGGGGGGGAAGTCAATCAGAAAGAAAATCATCATTCTCTCTCTGAAAGGGCAGAAAGCCTGGGCAGCATCTGAAAATCTCTTGCTGTGCTATGTACAGTACAGGAAAAACAGAGGAAAATAAATGGAGTTTCTTGGATTCAAAGGTGAATTGAAAGGAATTGGCTTCTGGCTGGACAAGGCAGCCAGATAGGGCACAGTAACAGATCCACGTGATAAACCAAGAGGCAACTGCAGAGCTCCCCAGACAACTTGCCTGAAGTGCCTGCCAAGGAGGCAGATGCTGCTGCTGGAAGAATCTCTTCCACAGTTGGGCATCTGGGTTCAGTGCTTCCCACGTAAGGGAGAGGGATGGGAGCGTCAGGCTGGCCCCTGCCTTCCCGTTTTAATTATTTCAACATCCATTTTATGCTTCTGCAAATAACACGTATTATCCTGCCTTTGTGCGGGAAAAGAAGGAGGAAAGAGAGGGGGTTTGTCTGTAATAGATCCCTTCGCAGGGGTGTCTACACGGATGGGTAAAGACAGACTGGAGCTTGGCTGCCCTGTGCTCCAGCCTGGTCAGATGTGAGACAGCTCGGGTCTGGGAGTTGCAGAGCTGCCTTGCGGTGGCACGGAGCTCAACCTAATAAGCAGAGCAGGCTGAGATTCATTAATTTAACATTAATAAGCACAGCTTATTAGCTCAGGCACAGGGCTGTATAATGCAGGCGCACAGCTTCTGGAGCAGAGCTGCCTCTGCCCTCGCCAGCTCGGAGCGTGGTGCAGGGGACCCAGCCAGGGTGCTCCTCTCCCATGCCACATTCTGCATGAGGGAGGAAAGAGTATTTTGTGGTTGCCAGAGAATCTTCTGTGCAAACAAAAAAAAAAAAAAAAAAAAAAAAAAAAAAAAAAAAAAAAAAAAAAAAAAAAAAAAACCAAACAAACCAACCCAAGCCCTCTAGGTTTTTCTGTTGCATTGCTGGTTTATCTTTAACTCATTTTAACTTCTTTTGCCTCAGTTTCTCTATGGATGTGTGATAGCTACCTTGACCTAGGAGTCCTGGCAGATAACAAGATGACCATGAGGCAGCAATGTGCCCTGGTGCCCAACAAGGCCAATGGCATCCTGGGGTGCATCAAGAAGAGTGAGACCAGCAGGTCGAGGGAGGTTATCCTGCCCCTCTGCTCTGCCCTGGGGAGGCCCCATCTGGAGTACCATGTCCAGTTCTGGGCTCCTCAGTTCAAGAAGGACAGGGAACTGCTGGAGAGGGTACAGCAGAGGAGCAAAAAGATGATTAGAGGCCTGGACCTTCTCTCTTACAAGGAAAGGCTGAGGGACTCAGGTGGTGTTAGTCTGGAGAAGGCTGAGGGGCGATCTGATCAACACCTATAAGTACTTAAAGGGTGGATGTCAAAGGAAGGGGACAGTATTTTTTCACTGGAGCCCAGTGGGCGGACTAGAGGAAATGGTCACAAGCTTGTACATAAATAGTTCCATCTAAACATGAAGAGGAACTTCTTCCCTTTGAGGGTGGCAGAGCCCTGGAAGCGGCTGCCCAGAGAGGCGATGGAGTCTCCATCCCTGGAGACATTCAAAACCTGCCTGGATGGATTCCTGCTCCAGGAGGACCTGCTTTGGCCAGGGGCATGGGTGGTGGTGGACTAGATCATCTCAGAGGTCCCTTCCAACCCCATATGATTCTGTGATTCTGTGATCCTGCTATGAAAGCAGGATAAGAACTGATTGTAAAATGCCATGGAATCCTTAAAGACTGAAATGCTCCTTCTGCCTCACTTGAATTACAGCTCTGTGAGTAAATTACTGGGTACAAATAATGATTTGTCAGATAGGGGTTGATTGCTCTCAGTTCACATTTGTGCAGAGTGACAATATAAGGTTTCTGCACCATTTGATGTCCTGTGTATGCCTGAAAAATAGAACTGGAAAAGTGTATTAGTTTTATCTGGTACTTGTGATTAACTAACTCTGGGAGTAAAAATCACTTGGAGATAAGCAACAGGAAAGAGTCGGGTCCTGGGGAACCGGGGGACATAGAAGTATGTAGGCTATGCATAGCAAACAAATGTTCTCTAAACATATTCAAGTGGAATAGGTAATTTTCTGTTGCCCTTTATTTGGGAAAATCCCTACTCAGATTGAGTTTTGTAGTTTCTTTCATGTGTAAAGTATATTTGATTGATTTGCTCATCTTCAGGAAGAAGTACAAACAACCTTAGTAGCTGCGCTCGATTATTTTCAGTTTGAGACCTAATAAAACAATTTCTTATGTTACTAGACTGGCAAGATCTATGTGATGTATCTGTTCAGCCCCATATTTTGTCTCTTCTGATTAGTAGCAGTAGAATGAATTTCACAGAAAGTTGGATGGGGGCATCGGCGGTTTTATTTTTTTCTCCCCATCAAATGCAGAGATACTTAAAAGAACAGGTACTGCAACCCCAAGCTTTGCTTTTAATCCCCCTCCTGTGGGCTTCATACGCTGCACTGTGACTTCTTGCAGCTTCAGAGGGCTTGGTCTAAGAAAGATACATGGCGCGGGTGTTAATCCCTGCTGCCAGGCCTTTCTCGCAGGCTCTCTCATCAGCTGCTTTGTCTGGGCTTCTAAAGGGAGGACCCTTCTGAAGTGCATTGCACATTGTTACTTGTGCTTGATGTGGACCTGGATTGCCTCAGAATAAAACCATCCTGCAGCCCTCGCCGCTGACAGTGATTTAGGGTAAGCGTGGCCTTCTGGTCAAAGGTTGGGTTCTCCTGCTGAGCTCCTGCATGTCAGCGAGATGTGTGCTCTCATGTGCCGTACAGAAGTCCCAGGCTTACAAAACCGTTCTCTCAGTCGTGCTTTTCTGATAGAGCAGAAAGAAAGGGCTGGGAGAAAGAGTGGAGTGCCGCAGAACCAGAATAACTCTAGTCCTTTTGCTTCTCCCCATCAGAAAACTCTTGAAGCTCAGTTCAACATCAGGCAAGAACAGCCATCTCCACCAGCAAATACAGAAAGTGCAGTAATACACCTCAAACCAAACTTGTTTACTTATTTTTTTGAATTTATCAGCAACTTTGGAATTTCCCGTGATTTACTCCGAGCAAACGCTGCGGTTGAAGAGGGTGGCACGAGGTGCAAGTCAGTGGCGAGGGTGGCACATGTGTACATCGGAACTCCCCTTCTGAAGAGTCTCCCTGAACACGATGTACTTCTACACTTTTTAACCCCTGCAAGCTAGTCCTGCTTCCTAGGTTATTTTAAACAAGCACACGTAGCCTATATCTGCATAATACAAACATGTTATTATGCACAATTTATGGAGGTTTCTTTATCCTCATTTTCAGAGCCATTCTCACTGGCCCCTGTCTTTTGGACTGACAAGTTCAAGAGAACAAAATGGGTTTTCATCTGTTTTTTTGGTGGTTTCAGTATCTATTCTACTGCTGTGTCCATATCAATGGAGCACGGTTTATGGGGTAGTCCTGTCCTTCCCTGGGGACGTTTGTGTGGCAGGGAAGGCTGACCTTCTCCAGAGAGACTCAGGTGGTTGCTGCCATAATGCTCAGCCCCCTGAAATGGCTCAGATATCACATTTTCCTGCCTTCCATCACTGTGCCACAGCGGTGTGTGTCAATACACTTGGGTAAGAGCAAGGGTGGAGAGCGCATCTACCTTCCCACCACATCCATAGATTTGAGATCAAGCCTGGCATCCTCTACANTTTTTTCTTTTTTTCTCTTTTCTCCAAAACCACCAGTGTTGGTCCAGTTTTGCCAGTTATTCTGCACATACACAGCAGGAAACAATTGCTGTCCCGAACAGATTATGCTCTAAAAAGCCAAGGCAGACAAAGGAAGTATTATCATCATTTTGTAAACAAGAAACCAAGGCGCAGAGAGATTAAGTGATTTACCCAAGGTCACCCAGAACATCCGGTCAAAGCCAAGAACTGAACCCCCATCTCCTGGGTCTCAATCAAGTGATTTTACTATGAGATCAAAGACTTATTGTGTATACCTGATATCTCTCCCCTAAGACACAGCTAAAAAACTTTCTTCAGGTTAGAATCAATGCCACAGATGCTGCAGTAAATTTGGTATATGGCATATCTGTGCTGACAGCGTGTACCCACTTCTTGCACTCAGGTTCTTCCTAGGAAATAATTTCCCTTATTATTCTTCCAATGACAGTAATAAATTATCATCCTTCTCTAGAAAACCCGCTGAAGGAGAGAATGTGCACACATGGTACATCAGATGAATACATAGAAAACTGTTTTTCTGCAAGCCATTTGATGGGCTGTTTCAAATCCTTCCATGCTTAATGAAATGGGGACGTTCCCATGACTGTTTGGGAATAGATGGGAACTATATGGATTTCATTTTGCAGTTCCAACTGGAAGCTACAAAACAAGATCTACATCTCTTACAGGCATGTGCCAGGGGAATGCAGAAGAAGTGATCAGTATAAAGGCATCTTTCGTTATAAGTGCAGAGTAGTCTTTTATCTGGAGTTTTTATTACTCACTCACTGGGGTCATTATACTATTTCTGAGATGAACTGCTCCTCTGTGCACAGGGCTTCCACAGGGCCCTACATCCTACTTTGTCCCTTCAATTTTCAGGGTAGTTTGGCTCAAGAGTGACTGGGCGAAATGGCACTGTATAGATCCACCAGCAGGACAGCCACCCAGGGAGGAACAGGATCCTGCTCTTTGTGTGCTCCTGTCTTGAGGTCTGCCACTTCTGCCTGGTCATTCTGCAAGTCAAACAGCTGCAGGTTGGCTTCTGAGCAAGCCTGTGGTCTATGTGCATTGTTACTGTTAATGCCTCAAAACAGGAGAAGAAAACCCAAGGTGGACATGGGAACCTGGGTTGACTTTGTGCGCTGACATCTCTTGCAAATGGAGCTCAATGAGTGTGGAAACCACAGAGGAATGAGAAGGTGGAACCTCACAGTCATTTTTCTACCTCTGTGGTATCGCAGCATCAATAGGAGAGCAAAAGGGCACTTCCAAATCTCTCCTCGTTTCTTAGAGGTTCTGTGTTGTCACAAGCTTCCTTGTGAGGTGCAAGAGCTTGTGATGTATTTTCTTGGGTGAGGCTATTTCTATCATTGTGTGCCTCAGTAAAGGAATTTGAACAGCAGGGATCTCAATGGTGAAAATATGGTGATCAAAGGGTCTACTGATGGAGAAAGTCAAAACAAACTGAACAAATGCAATACTGGAACACGTATTTGACCAATTCAATATACCTGTGGCATAGTAATCCTCATGTGTCTGATTGAATCAAAGGAAACAGAACTGGGTATGTTTTCTCTAGGGAAGGAAAAATTTATGGTTTTGCTTAGACATGCTGATTTCTTGTGCAGGAACAGGATATATATAGAAACCATAAATCATTCTTAGTTTTGCCAAAAATGTAAGTCTTTTGCATTTTGGATGACATTTCCAATAGGATTTGGATACCACACGCCGATTCCTTTTAAAATTATTGATCTGTTAGTACCACGGTTCTACTTACTTCTTTAGATGTTCAAAGAGGATTTTCATTGTGTCATAGTTGGGTCTGGGGAGCTTTTTTACCAGGCTTCTTATGGATTTGATGCGAGTGGCGTTGTCCTGTATTTCTAAGGAGAAAAAGAATAAAAATAAAATAACCACTTGAATGCCATATTAGGACATTGCTTTGCCCAGTACTTCATCTGGTACCTTAGCAAGAAAGGCCACCACAAATATATGGTTAAAAACATAATATATCATACCTTCTGTCACCTAATTAGAGAGCAAGAGTGATTTACAAGGATTAAAAATTATCTCTTCACCCTATGAAAACATTTTCTGGGTCATAGAATTATATTCTTATGCTTTTAATTTATTTTATTGGACTATTAGAATGTCATCCTAAGCTAAAGCACTTCCACGTAGTAAGGGACACATATCTTATGTTGAATTCTGCTTTGGAATTCCATTTATCCAAAGGTGCAGCTTCTGTGATAGATCCACTTCCCAGGTAGTCCTTGTCCTTTTTTCCTCACTGTAATTTAATGAGCTGTATTTATGAATCTCTGTCCTTAAAAATTGCAGGTTACCATGTTTGAAAATATGAAATGATCTGCTATTCTTTTTAGTCATGCTTTCCGGAGATCAATTATTTCAAGAAACAATTCCAGTGTAGCTGTTTTCTAATACCTGTATTCACAACTGTAATTTCTGTAGGAAACAATTTGTATTTCAGACTTACAATTAGCATTGCAGAATGCAGCTCTAAGGACTTTTATCTCTTTGGAAGTGATAAGAGCATTGCCATCCTCTTTGTGAAGATATACCTTCCTGTTGATGATTCATAGTTTCGTGGGAAAGGTTTGACCGATATTTTCATCGATTTGTGTAAGATGTTGCAACTAAAGCAAAGTCACATACAACTGTGCTTTCGTTTAGGAACAGATTAGATAAGGTGCCAGTAGGTCTGACGTAGGGAAAACATCTTGCATGTTACATGCCCTAGATAACCTGAGAACACTTTTCTGATCTTATCATCTATGATTTAATTATCACCTATCATTCTTCGTATATGTTCCTTTTTAATATTCATATTACCCTAGCACCCAGAGATCTCAGTCAGGGTAGAATCCCAGTTGCAGGAGATGCTGCCTAAGCATAAATGGTGACGAGTGCCTTGATTCCAAAATTTCACCAGACAAAAGTTTCAAGCTTCAAGCTCAATTTAAAAATTAAAGTTACTAGGGTAATAGCTCTTTCTCAGTGTGTATTCCTAATTCCTGTTGAGGCTGACACTTCATGCACGCAGATGCAGATGTATATATTTATATTGCTTATGGTCTGAACATTTGTATAGATATGAAAGAGAAGAGCTCCAAGTGCTCAGTGCATAGGTATTGTTTTCCAGTTAACCCACCCGCTAAATTTTCATATAGATTTATTCTATAGGAAGCCATGCAGTTGACAGCAGGACTGAAGAAGTTACATACAAATGAAGGACGCACTTTCTGTGTATTTCAGTCTTGTTCTGGTTTGCCCTGTGTAGAACCTTCACTTCCGAAGAGCCCAAACTCTCCCAGTCTTGTAACCCAGTCGCCCCTTGATGTTTTCTGCCGCCACAAGCCATTAGTGCTGTTTATTTTTGGTCCTGTGGATGATCTGTCCGGTGGAAATATGACTGAAGCCACGAAGGAAAATGATGTCAAACTCTCAGAAGTGAATTTATTGTAGGAAGGGAGCACGCATTCTGTGGGCTTATTATTTGTGTGGCTCGGTGTGTACTCATGCTATAATCTTACCAGAGAAGTTATATTTTCTGGGCTGGCAGCCCAGAAAG
>VZRU01012638.1:223169-256392 GCA_013398155.1 Pedionomus torquatus | reverse complement strand
AAAAAGATAAATTCTCTAACGGCTTTACAGGCTGGTCTATACGCATTTTTCCAACCGCTTTAACTTGAGCCGTTTAGAAATGAATGCAGCCGCTTTGGAGTGACACCCTGCTGCGGTCAGAGATGTACCCCCAGCCAAGCTGGGGCCACTCATTTACTTTTTACTGTGGTCTACTAAGAAAAAAAAAACCTACAGAGGGAGGCAAATTTTTTTCTTTAATTTTTTTTTTAATTTTATTTTTTTTTCCTGAGGTTTATTGGGTAAGCTTACAGACATCGCCTGGGCTAGGCAGTGTGGGTGTCACGGGCCGCTGGCACATCTGGGCTCTGCCGTGGCGCTAGGGGGATGGCAGGACCAGAGAACAGCACTGATGGGCAGCCACAGGAAAATCCACTGGCAGTGACAGGTCCATGGCAGGGTTTTTGTTTGGGTAAACCTGTGCTAGGGGTAAGACTCTAAGGGTTTTATTTTTATTTGTTTTTTGGTGGAATAGACCAAAAATGGGTTTACACTATTTACATGGTAAGTGTTATAGCACTTATTTTTTGTGTTCCCTGCAACTGTGATGGGACTCTTGACCCTCAGTGAGGTGGTCATAGACCCTGGGCAATGCATTGAGAGACGATCAGCAGATTCAGCATGAGTGCGGCCAGCAGCCTGAATTAACACAAGACTGTAAATACACACCAACAGCAGAGAAACCACAAAGAAAATGCTCTCCTGGATTCTGCTGGAGTTGTAAAGGTCCCTCTCTGGGCTTCCTCCCCATCCTCTGCCTCTCCTCAATTTAGATGGATGTGTCCTTTTCTGCAGGACACGGTAGTTCTGACACCTCAACCCACAAGGGAGCCTACTGGAGAGCAGAAGAGGGACTCTTTGTCAGGAAGCATAGTGATAGGACAAGGGGTAATGGTTTTAAACTAGAAAAGGGGAGATTTAGATTGGTTATTAGGAAGAAATTCTTTCCTGTGAGGGTGGTGAGGCACTGGAACAGGTTGTCCAGGGAAGCTGTGGCTGCCCCATCCCTGGAGGGGTTCAAGGCCAGGCTGGATGGGGCAACCTGGTCTGGTGGGAGGTGTCCCTGCCCATGGCAGTGGGGCTGGAACTCAATGATCTTGAAGGCCCCTTCCAACTCTAACCATTCTATGATTCTATGATTCCTTGCAGCACTAATGTATAAACTAGTCTGTAAAGAGACTTGAGTTCTAAGTATCAATTTAATACTATTATAAAGTAAATGCTTACAACATTGAGTATTGTATGTAAATACTAAGTATTACAAAGCTTCTTGATGTGCTCTACAACCAACCCTAGGCACCCACTGTGTTAAAATTGAGGAAATTTTAGAATTAGCACCTGCCTAATCTGTATCTATTTCTGAAGTACATTTTCCAGTAAAGGGATATGTAAAGTAAATATAAAGTAAGCTTTATATTGAGGCATGTTGGGGACAGGTAAGACTTACAGACAGGATTAATTTTGTGGGGCTGGTCCTGTTTATCTTTAAATTTATCTTTATGTCACTCTACATTTCCACACCATGGGTCTGTACCTTTTCATCCAAACCAACGTAACTAGAGAGGAATAAAGACAGTAAATCATCCCTTAAATTTAACTCATCCCCAGAACATCGTGGGACTTAATGACTGATACACAGTGGAAGTGACAGACAGGAAAACCCTGTTAACCCTCAGGTCCAGAAGATTAGCTAAAACATTTTCAAAGACTTCTTCGTGCCTGGCATCATAAAAGAGGCTCAGTTCATTAGGTGAATAATTTCCAGTGAATTTTTAACGCAACTTACATGGAAGTAGTGCACAAAGGGAGACTGGCCTAATCCATCCATTAAAATATTCTCAGCAGTAAATTTGACAAACTTAAGCAAAAAATATTTGTCTCAAGTGAAAAGCCTGCATTTATGCAGTGCCTTATTCAATAACTCAGGAGAACATACAGTATGCTATCTGCAGGATAGCATTTTTTTTTTTCCTCCAGATGTCTCTTTTTCCTTCCAGAAGTTGCAGAGCATTGGACAAGCAGTAACAGATGATGAACACATGCATAACTACAAATGGGCAAGCTGATTGTTTTCAGAATTGGTATAAACATTTGCTCTTGGATTGAGATTTAGCCCATAGCAAATCTTTACATTCTCGTTATAAACCTCTGACAAAAAGAGCTTCTAATGAAAATGCTGACAGTGTGAAAACGTGGTTATGGTCAGGAAAACAAATGGATAAAAAGTGGCATTTTGTAGTTCCATATGTATACTTCATCAGGGAAGTCTTTGCTAAGTTTACATTTCAAAGCAAAAGCTTGATGATAACTGCTTCTCCTACCCTTTCTACATAGGGCCCCAAACCTACTACTATTACTACTATTTCATACACTAGCATCTAAAAAAAAAAAAAAAAAAGACTAAAAAAACCCCAAAGCTCAGAGGCTGGGATATGAACTTCTCCGACAGCTCAGCGAGAGTGCAAGCAGCTGGATTTTTAGTGTCTGTTTTATTTTTGATTATATAGATAATAGTAGAGCCCAACAACCCCTAACAGGACATGGCCTCGCTGCGGTAGGGTGTTAAAGACTGAAAAACAGGGGAGGGGAGAGCCCAGATGGAGAAAAGAACTGCATTGTTATTGCATGGGGAGCATGGCAGGAAGAGGAGGAGGAGGAGGAGGAAGAGGGGGAGGAGGAAGAGGAAGGGCACAGCAAGACAGAAGAGGCGAAGCAGGCACTTTGGCAAGGCTTTCCCAAAGGCCACTGTTACTTTTTGGAACGTACACAAAGAGGTCCAGGTCCCTCTGCTGCCTGAAAGTGAGGTGTTTGAAGGCCCATGACATTTCTAAATCTAGACTGCGTGTTCTTTTTGGCTGCTGGGGCGGAAATGCCAGTATGGGAATCAAGGAGGACTACAATGTTGGGGAGCGTTTCAGCCCTGCATTATGAGAAAAGAAAAAAGCAAAAGGAAAACATGATTTAAGGCGTCTAAGACATCCATGGAACTGATGGTTAGAATGAAAGGCAAGGGCAGACTTGTAAGCTTTCGTGCCGATCGTGGTGGGGAGAAGTTTGAGTGCCCCAGAGACAACATGCCCACATCCTCGCTAGCCATTTCATGGTCCTCAGGGCAGCACATGAGAAGAGGCAGTTGCATATAACGTCTATTGAATATTCATTATCAAAGCACAAGCAAAGTACACGTCATACTGTAGGTGATAATGGAACAGAGATGTGCATTTGCAAGCACAGACCATCTGAATGTTTTTTGGGACAAGCCACTGAATTAGGTGCTATCTGACAGGGCACTGATGTGTTTCTTCAACACCACTGGGGCTTACTAGGTTTGCTTTAAACCAGAAACTACAGAATGAAAGAAAAAGATAAGAAAACATAAGATAGAAAAAGAAAAAAAAAAAAAAGAAAAAAAAAAAAAAAAAAAACAAACAAAAAAAAAAACCAAAAAACCCAAAAAAACCCAAAAAACAAAAACCAAAACTACAAACAATTAAAATCCCCAACCCAAGTTCTTAAGAAGTAGGAATGTCAAACAAACATGGGAGTGATAGCCAGGAGGAAATCAGGCAAAGCAATGGTAAAATAGTGTGTTTAGGGCAGCAAAATCTGAGATGATATTTATGATCATATCCCTGATTGTGGTGGAGAGGGAAGCTATGTCACCTCTCTGTCACCAATGGGTCATGTCCTCTGCTGGAGATCACTAATTTGTGAAAGAAAATGAAAAAGGTAGGATAATGACACAACCCAAACCCTTAAATCTGAGTTAAAAACCCCAACCTTGAATACTGTGTAAAAAGCAACAATGTATGTGGTGAGACGAAAAGGAGTGTGGTTAAATCATGACTGAGGATGCCAGAAGAATGGAAAAGAACTGCTAACACCCGAAGGAAGCAAACACCAAGGATAAGACAAGAGAAAATGGCACAAACTTGTATACAAGAAGTTCCATCTAAACATGAGGAGGAACCTCTTCACCTTGAGGGTGGCAGAGCCCTGGAAGAGGCTGCCCAGAGAGGTGGTGGAGTCTCCGTCTCTGGAGATATTCAAAACTCGCCTGGGCAAGTTTCTGGGCAACCTGCTCTGGGTGGACCTGCTTTGACAGGGGGGTTGAACTAGATGTTCTCCAGAGGTCCTTCCTGACTCCATATCATTCTGTGATTCTGTGAAGACGGCATCTCCTCTGGAGTCAACAGCAATTTTGTGAGTGATTTCATTGTGACCCAAATTCTACTGCAAGGGAGCGGAGGAAATGTGCAGCACAAGGAAGAGGCTATTGGAAGTATTGCATAAAGCAAATTAAAACATAGCTGAATTTCAGGAAGACCTCCTGACAACAAGATTGCTGGTGGAACTGGAAAATCCTCATGCTGCCGCAGACGGTAAACAAATACACTCTCAGAAAGACATCGCTGGCTTGTAGTATAATGAACACAGAATTATATCATTGCAACAATATACACTCGCTGAATTTGACTCCACTTGAAGAGATGAGAGCTCTTAAGTTGCTACATTGAAAACAATTTAATTGAACCTGGCTAATTAGAACATAACAAGTAGTTAAAAATTATGCAATGCTTTAAAAATCTTTTAATTAATTTGAAATTCTGATGGCAAATTACTAAATGCACGTCAGTAACTTCCTGTGCTTGACTCACTACATCATAGAAAAAAAAGAGGAAAGATATATTTTGTCAATAGGGACACTGAGACAACACACACAAGTAGAAAATAATAATGTAGAGTAAGGAATAATTAATTAATTCAAGCTTCAAGATAACATCAGTGTGTCCTGCTGACCCTACATGTTAATCAGTTGATTGATTAATTGCTACAATCATAATAATTATAGGGTGTAAATCTAAATACATTTAATGATAGTTTACACTTAGAATAAAAATGTCTTTTATGTCTGCTTATCTTCGTCATTTCTTGAAGCCTAGTCATAATTTTTCTTTGCCATAAATAAACCAGAAGCATTTTTAGATGTTATCTTTGTGATGAGGTAGGTTTATACTTCGTTCGACCAGCAATACTTTTTTTTTTTGTGGCCTCCACCTCCTGCCTAATGAAAAATATGTTCCTAGATGAGAAACAATTGATTATGAGCAGTAACCAATTCAGCTTCATCAAAAGCTTGTGCTTAAATGAAAGACAAGGGGACATATCAATAAGGCAATTGTACGGCTATGGACTGCCTTTAACCAGGGAGTTTTACGTATCAAATGCTTTTTCCACCACATAAACTCAGTCTGAGGTGAAATGGTAAAGCAGAGCAGCAGCACAGAAAAATATTAAAGAAAACAATCCAAAGAAATTTCAGAATTCTTCTGCTGATTTCTGATGTATAGGCAATGCAGAGGATCTTTACATCTATATCACCTTTGAATTTGTGCAGTATCTCATTAAACTGCCTCAGGCTTTATTATTGCACTCAAAGAAATGTATGGGTCCTTGTATCTCAACTGGCATAGCTAAAAACCCGCTAATCTACTGAAAAGTGTATGAAAAGAAGAAACAAAGATTAATCTGTTAAAGCTGTTGAACAATATTAATTTAAATTAAAAACTCCATCTTAAGTTACTCAGGTCTCACTAAGTCAATAATGAGGTGTTTTAGTAGGAATGATGGGTAGAAGTTGTAATTATTTTTACTCTGCGTGTCCTACGGTTAAAAACTCCTTTTTCTATCATTGCCAATCTGGTTAACGAGTCCTACATGTTTGGTCCTGACTTCTACTTAGATTATACTCTTGCGTTTCACTTGAAGTGGAAAGTGGCCTGAAGTGGGAATTTCATTTGTTTCCATTTCAACTGAGAAAGAACAGCAAAACTCTTTGGTGAATCAAGGATTGGATTTCTTTATGTTTTTAACATTAAAAAAAAAAAAGTTGATTTTAATTTCATTCTCGCCATTGCAAAATATTGGGACATCTTAAATAAGCATGTGCCTTTATTTTTTTAAAGAAAAGTGTGTTTCAGTTAAAGTATAGACCTTAATAGCAGATTTCATGACCATTTTCAATTGTGCACAACTTTTGATTCTTCATTTATGGACTTGGTATCCAAATACTGCTTTGCAAACTCTCATTTTGCAGTGACATTTGCTAAATAAATAATGCTAGGTTAGGAATTATAATATAAATATTTTAAGGAGCCACTAAAGCATTTAGAAAAAAAAGCAAAACCTAACCAAGCACATTCCAAGTGACTGAACTTTTACAGCCTTCAAAGGGTTACCTGACCTTCTACTTTCACAGCTTGCTTGACTCAAAGTTACAGCAATGGAGGAGATAACAGTGAAACTGTACTATAAAAGTAAATTACTATCATGAATATTAAGCAACAAGGATATAATAAACATGACTGCTTACATGATTCTGATTTATTGATACTGATTTGCTAGTAAATTATCACACAAAGTACTCGTTTTACTTGTTCAGGAACATGTGCAAAATAAAGCTTGGTGGACACTTCCCAAAGACCTTGACATCTGTCACAGAATTCATACTTTGGGATTCTTGGTGCTTATTTTTCTGGTATGTGAAACAGTGGTGTATTTACTTTTCCTTTCCACAGATTATTATTTAAAGAAGAAAATTTGGCTGCCTGGTCTCCTTAAACTCACTTTTTTAGCCATGCCGAGTTTTTTAAAACTACTATCATGGAGGTTCAGCTCTGACACAGTGGAACAAATCCAGCTGCAAAATCTCCTAAAGGCTGTTCATGCTTGTTCTGTTAAATAGCGCTCACTTTGAGTCAAGAGGTTTCATTACTATATTTATGAACCTCTTGGCACCAGGAGTTGGGATTTCCCAGTGCTAAGCATTAATGCATTTTGCATCACTCTATAGCATCGGGAGCTCTAGATCACTGATGCTGAGGGGTTAAAGACAGTAAAAAAGACCACAACCCAGGTCTTTATTTCCAGATAGAAATCTTTAGTGGACGTGTGCATGCTTGGGGGGTGTGTGGGGGTAGTCTGAATCGGCTGCCACAAACACTAACTCTCAGGAACTGCAGATTTTTAAGGGATCTCAGTGTTTACAGCCTGCTGCCTATATTCTGCATCAGATATTTGTTATCCAAATTGATGGAAAGTATCCTATCTGAAAATAGGATTATTCGTCTTTAAATTTAAAGCCTGCTTTGTGCTTATGTGGCTTATATCACTTCATGACATGGTGTGTTATGTCAAACCTAAGATTATTTTTGGAGATTTCTGAGACAGAATCTACTTCATTTTGCCTGTCATCAGCCTAAAGCATGTGCCAAAAGACCCCTTTTTTGAGGCAGTGATTCACAAATACCATCTGAACTAAAGGACAGCTACGGCTTCAAAGCAAAAACACATATCTTGGATCAAATTCGACTAACATCTCCTAAAGTGGTTACTCTCATCACAGTTTTGATACTCCTCTGTGAAGGCTTTATATTTTCACAGTAGGCTAATTTTTTCAAAAAAATGTTAATACACTTAAGCTTGCAAAGCAGAACTGGAGCCTCATCAGGTGCCCTGATCCGTGGTGTAAAGAAAAACAAGCGAGGACCTCAGCTGCAGCCGGCGTAGGTTGGTTCTGGCTGCATGTGAACATACAGATGCAAATCAAACGCGAGCCAAGGAAAAGGCTATTCTGGAAGTGGCACTTGATAGCCCAGGGCTGGAGCTGCAGAAGCGTATATAAACCTGCCTGCCAGGCAATCCTGCCTGCTTCTTCCAGCTTTTATTTGGTTTGAAAAGAAGAGAAAAAGAAGAAAAGAAAAAGAAAGAGAAGAAAAAGAAAAAGAATAAAAGAAAAAGAAAAAAAAAAAGAAAATAAAAGAAAAAGAACAAGAAATGGAAAGCAGAAAGAAATGGAAAATAAAGGGGAGAAAATAAGAAAAAGAAAAAGAAGTTTTTGCAGCTTGCACACTCATTTTATTTGCCCTCCTTATGGGTAGGCACCTTGTGTAGGTACCTCCCTGCCCCTTTTTACTTCCCATGTCACCTGTAATAGTGTGAACAGAGATACAGTGCAATTTAGGTCGGATTTTACTCCCGGTCCCTGCTCACCTCCCACTTTCTCTGGGCAGCTGTAGCCCTTTAGGTGACACTAGCAGTGCCAGCCTGGAAAATATTTCCCTCATTCGCCGTGTCTCTCCTGATAACCACTTGTTTCATACCAGCTAAAGGAGGTCTCCAGTTCTCAGTTACATTGTAGGTTTCTATAACCTTTGAGAGTCCCACCACCCTGGTTGCTTTAGAGGTTACGTTTGGTATGAGCAATTAATACATAGTTTGATTTTCTTAGCATCTAAGTAAACCTAGATGAAGAGGATTTTGTGCCTGGCTTGCAATTTTTTTTTTATTTTTTATTTTTTCCCAGTGCCACGCTATCACTCAAAAGCGTTTAACAGCGAATGAGTCAGACCATGAGCTGTTGGTGAATTAGATTGTGCTCCTGATCTTAGCAAGATTATCCGTGTGATATACTACCTTCCCAGGCAATTAAAGCATTAGTGCTTTGGCCAAAACGTAACAATAGTCAAACGGGTTACCAGGCTAATGAATTTTGTATGGAAGGGAGTCAAAGGGAATGGCTTGACTCTCCAGGAAACAAGACAAATTGCTTTTTATTTTAAAATTGTGGCCGTTTCAATTTCAATACCCATACTACAAGCCAAAGGCAGTGGATCGCAGAAGTTTTTCTGCATCCAAGGCAACACCCTTAAAAATAAAATTTTAGTGCACTGAGTTTCTTGTGCCATCCTTGTCCTTGGGGCTGCGCCCTCCCTGACTCCCGTTCAGGAGGAGGATGCGTGGCACCACTCCTTGCTTCCATTCCCACACTATTTCTTACTTGACTTGACTTTTCTTTTTAGCTGTTATCTGGTCCAGCTGGTGTAGTACAGCTGCTAAAGATGCTTTTCCGCAACCACATTACCCAGTTTTCCAGCCCTACTTTTTCACAATTTGCGTCCCTCAAGAGACATTATAAATCCTATTAACTTTGAACTCTGGCCCAGCCTTAGTAAGAACACGAGCCTACCCTCACATTTAGACAGCATTACTTTCCCAAAGTATTTCAGTTTGCAATCACACTTCCCGTGGCAGACCCAGATCCGCTCCAAACGGTGATGTCGGGAAGCCAGGCCCGTGTCAAGCGATGCCTTTCAGGGAAGGAGACCTTCAACTTCCCACCCTGGGCAGACCTATGTCTGATTTGAACCTCTGACTTAACTTTTCCCTGAAACCCTGTGAAATTCAATGAGTGTTCTGTGGACAGTGCTATTGTTATTATTCCAGTCATACTATTATTTTTTGTCATGCCCGTTAGCAAAGTGGCGTTTTCCTTTTCCAGCCCCACTATGTGTGCTATTATGGTAAACCGTGAGGATATTGTTTTGACCATTCATGACTTGATTCTGTGCCTGCCTACTCTGTGGAATTTTTTAGAAAATTTAATTTCTTGTTCCCTTCTCCATGGCATTTTCAAACCATTTCTAAAACACTACCAGAAAAAAATAGCTGTTGTAGTTCCTCTCTGACCTATTACTGCTCTCAAGTAGTAAAGATACAGGTAAGGTGGTGTCTGTAATTACTTGATTTTAGTTCTACTAAATTCTCACCCAAAAGGTCTTTCCTGGTCCTAAGTGTAAAGGTGAAAGTTATGCATTTTTTTTGAGCTCACTTAATGTATTATTATGAGGAGCCTTGACTGAGGTTAGGAAGAACCTTCTGATGCCATGGTGCTATGGACACTTCTTGTCATTTTAAAAGAATATTTTTATAAAATCGCAAGATAATCGTCCACAGTAGGGCACATTTGATGGCTGGCTTTACTTGTCAGCACTGGAGAACTCACAAAGTGACACAGTTTGGTGGAGAAATTTCCAAATGAAGAGTCTGATGTCAGGATGGCTTGGGCAGCATGGTTGGAGCATGCTGGTGCTGGAGAGCCCTAGGGAGAGCAATAGTCCCGTGAAGGACCGGTATAAGTGAACACAGCTTAAAATCACCAGGGGCCAAAGCTACATGAAGTGTTCAAGATGCATAAAAGTAGTCGTAAAATTAAGTAGTTGTCCAGGTCTTCAAAGATCTACATGATGAGGACCAGAGAACAAATCGGTTGTCATCTTTTGCCACCAAGACATTATCATGTCTGCTCTTTCTCAGTTCAGGTCCAATGTGCCACCACAGAGGGATGTGTGGTATTACCTCTTATCTGGGAAACATAGCAACTTTTAGATAGTAAGAAGGTGTATGGAGAAAGGAAGACAGCACAGAGCTGGAGGTGGTTACTTTCAACATCCCCTTCTCTTGTTCTTGGAGGTCCTCCTTTACCCTCTTGGTTTTCTTTTCCCTCTTTCCCCCCGCCTTCCCCCCTCCGCCTCATCTTTTCCATTTCTGCACCTCTGAAATTGTGTAACTGGGGCATTATAAGCTGCTTCTCCTCCTGTTATTACTTTCCCCGAGTGGAAGCCTCATTCACAAGCCTGATGAAACATTTTTCCCCTCAAACCTAGAGTGCCAATTCTCACTTTGTCAAGAGCTCCAGATAACCTTCATGAGAAGTTCCTCTCCCCTGCCTACCACAAACACTCCAGGTTACAGAGATCTTGTCACAGTCACTAAATAGCTCCTTTTCTCTCATCCCCCCCTCCTTCTCTCCCCCCTGCCCCCCCTCCAGTGTTATTTGGATTTCTCACTTTCTCTTTGTCTTCCCTTTCACCATTCCCTTACACTAACCCACATATGAACTCTCAAGTTGGCTTGCTTCATACTTCTGCCCTTTCTTTTGCCTATGAAAAGAATACCTTAACCACAGATGAAATTCAAATTGCACAAATACATTCTTTTCTGAATTATTATTTCCAAAAAAGAAGAGGAGCAAATGGAAACCCATATTTTTTTCCATTTAAAAGTTGTTGGTCCCACACTCTGTCAACTGGCAGTCGGTGTAAAGCTAAGAGTTACTGAAGCCTCAGTGATTAATCTGGCTAACAGTTCCAAAAATAAACAACCTTTTTTTGTAACCTGAAGTGAGGCAAACTGCTTCCCAGATGATGTTTCCACCAAGCATCCAATGACTCCTCCAGCTTCTCATAAACAATGCTCTGAAGACCTGTGTCCCATGGCAGGTAAGACTTTTTTCCCCATGGAAAAAAAGTCTTTTAGCCTTTCTAGTGCTTATGCCATCAAGGACAAACCCTGTTTGTCCCATAATCTTGCCTAGTAAGTGGTATTTGCAAGTTCGGACCTCCTGTGTGCAGCAAAGTTCTTGAAAAAGGTTCTCGCTAAGCAGATTACTGCAGATTTGTATCCAATAATTTATTGTGTAAGCATTAAACCATTCATATCACAAACACCTGTGCAAGCCAGTTGGCCTAGTCAATTCTTGTTTAACATTTAATTATGAATATAATTAGCATGAGTTAAGAGACAGGCCAGGCATCCGCAATAAAATTTCCACTATGCTAAAAAAATTATAACTATAATAACAAATAAGACTAAGCTGGAGGAGAATATGTCCCTCCTGTGCAAACTTTTACATGACCGCAAAATCAAGTACAAATTCTTTTAAAACTTCATCATATTTATAAGACCAAATTATACAGCTTTTCTGTTCCTTTAGTATTAAGACCATTTTTATCATGGTGTAACTCTTTCAATGAGGTTCCTCAGATTCTCCTCCTTCCCTCAAAAGCTAAATGAACTGATTTGATGGCGTGACTGAAACACTGCGTTAGGTAAAGTTCACAGGGGTGAAAAAAGCTAGCTAAAATATTACTTCAGTCCACATTTAAGAGTGTTATGAAGAGCTCTTTGTAGCTCAACACAATTTGATCTTAACAGAAAAAAAAAAGATTTGTAGGTATCACAGCATTACTCGTTTTAAAGGCAGATGCTCATGTTTAGGAAAAAGAAAGCAAAGTCAATCTAGAATCCAGTTCCCTGTGGACAGGTATTACCTGGGCTTTCTTCAGAGAGCAAAGCCCTGTAGAAGAACTAAACCTTCATGTGTAGATTTTCTTTTCATTTCCCTTCCAGCAATTTAGTTAAAACTTTCTGAGGGGAAAAAAAAAAAAAAAAGGAAAAAGAGAGAGGGAGAAAATGTTTTACCCAAAAAATCTGTTTTACCCACAATTTTTTTTTAAATGTCCTTTATTTCTGAACATGTTGGGCTATTTGCCACCTGAAAAGAAAAAAAAAAAATCTATTCATAGACATGCCCTCCAATTTTATTTTTTTTCTCCTAAAATAGTTGCTTCCAGACCTGGAAAGTTCTATTTAAAAATGCTGATGAAGAGAAACTGTTCGCAACTGCGAAGGGAAGGTCATTGAAAGAGAACTAGGAGGTTACTGGGGCATATTGTTCCTTGACACCTCCTGGGAACAAAAAGCCTGGAAAGAACCTCTTTAGTAACCAGTTTGCTGCTATTACAAATATGACAGCCTCCATTTACATCTTCAGTGGATGTATTCTTCCTTAATGCCTTGAATTTGAGCGGAGACTGCGCTAGAATATGGTCGCTTTCATGGTTGAGAAAGCCATATCTTGAATATTTTTTTAGCCAGTTTATACACCTCTCTTGTGGAATATAGTGCACTTTCTCATCTTTTATTTATTTATTTATTACTTATTGGTTTTACTCAGCATAATAATATACATTTTTGGTCTGTATTTTCTTAATTTTTCTTAATTCAACTCTTGAATTCTTCTTGTTTCTACTTTTTTTTTTGTTTCGTGTTTAGTTTACAGATTTTTACTGCCTTCTGATACATAAATTTGGCCAAAAAGGTATTAATTATGATTTATTATGTGAGATACATTGCGATGACCTTGGATTTGTTTATAAATCACCATGTTCACATGAAATTGAGGCTTTCTGATGCCATGCCAAGCCCCAAAACTTCCTTGGACAAGTAAATGGAGGATAGGAAAACAATTTCAATAGGAGGCTCGCCAACTGTGAATCTGAAGGCAGTTTGATTAGGACTCGAAGCCCACAGATTGAGATTATGACAGAAATTTGCATAATGCCAGAGACTGATAAGATTTGGTTTCTCAGGAACCTATTACGTGATGATGTTAAGAGACTGTCATGGATTTCTTACAGTGCAATATGCTGACTTGTCTTTCCAAGACGAGTTGGCCTTGAGCCTTGTTCTTTGTAAGCCTCGAGTGAGGTTTCTTTAGATGTCTTTTGAAAATGTCTTTAGACATCTTTTGTAACTTTCCACCAAGATGATACAAGGATGTTATGACTGTCAGAATAAATGAATGTATTTACTTCCTTTCTGTTTCCCAGCTACTATTTTCATAACACTGCATAGTAGTTCAGAGCAGGTCCTTGCTACATGATGTTTTCAACCAATGTTCTTTGAACATGATGTGTTGATGACTAGATTTGCTTATTGCCTCCTGACACAGTTTTTTTTTGGCCTGATCTTGGTGCAGACAGCTTCCTTGCAAACTCCTCAAAAGTCACATTATTCAGTGCAAAATTTGCTATGGCCAGATGAAGACCAGAGCATGATCATTGCCCAGATAGATGTGAGCTGCTGCAACGTGTTGTCTCGAGCCACACAGGCAGAGGGCTCTTGGGGGATCTTACTGAAGCAGGACTAGAGCCCAAGCTCAGAGGAATTTTTACTGATGCCAACCTTGTCTTGGAGATGAAGAAAAGTGACCAACATGGGGAGGACTGGTGACTACTGATAGCACTGCTACCTTTTGTGGGTTTAAAAACAGTCTTCCATTCTCATGAAAAAAAACCCAGTTCAGCGCTTTGCTGTGTTATCATTGTAGATTTTGTCAGGCAAGACCAGTAACGACCAGTATCTCACAAGAGAAATGCTGTAATAAATTTTTTATCTAACGTCTTTCAATAACCAAAAAAGTTATAAAACTCTATCATGTGTGAGATGCTAAATAACCATCTTCAGTTTCTGTATAGTAGGGTAACACATAAGATTAGAGGATTGATAGGAATGACATTGTAAATTCTGCTTAGCATGCACCAGGAGACCCTAATTGATATATCGAAAGGATATGTGTGAAATCAGTTGAAAAAAGTGTTAATGGTCTATCAGAGCAATCAAAAAAAAAAAAAAAAAANNNNAAAAAAAAAAAGGAAAAAAGAAAAAAAGAAATCCAGATCTTGAACAACCAAAAATGATATGAATACCTAATGTGGACCTTAGGTGGTGTCTAGGCACTTAAATTCACCTTTGGAATCTGAAAAACCTTATTCAACCGCCATTTATCCCTGAACATGCATGAGCTAAATAGATGCTGCAATTGTGACCTTCAAAGTCCTTTAGGTGCCTGTGGCTCTACTTCTCTCAGTGCAGAGAAAGACTTCACTTTCTGAGAGGGCTGTAAAGCTTGAGCTCCAGAGATGGGGGATCACTTTGTCTAAGTTTCTGGGGAGGCTACATCCTGGGGGGGATCCCCAGAATCCAAGCCACTAACTACATCTGGTACCCTGCAAACGTCCTTTCTCCAGGGACTTGGTGTCTCATGTTTTCTCTTTCTCATACTGAGGCCTGAGATACCTCACACCGGGCTGTGGATTCCACCTGAAAACCTGCAAGTCAGATTTTGCAACCCTACATTTTTATTAACCTCGCTCCTGCGTTCACCTGCCTTAAAAGTGGGAAACCCACAGCAGTAACAGATACCTCCATTCAGAGAGCCGTCTGTGGGAGAATCGTAACTCCAGGAAAAGGATTTCTACTTGGAATAGATACATAAATATACACATCTGTCTCTGTGTGTGCATTTCAAACAATAAATCACCTATTTATCTACAGCAGTTATGTGACACCTATTAAATTCATATTAGAGATAAGGAACCAAAATGAAGGCATAATCACTAGACCTCATTGAAAAAAAAACCTTTCCAACGTAGTAATTTTTCCAACCTGTTGCAGAGAAAATCAAAGACCTGAACTCAAGCCTTCCAAACCAGAGACAGATGTTGCAGCTTTTGGAACTGGGTGGAATTTTCCTTTGTGGAATATCAGTTGGGATTTTTTGGTAACGGCAGTTGGACAGATGCACTGTCTATGCAGATGCACAGTCTATACAGCTTTCTCCAGCTGAAAAGATCTGGGAGGACTAGTTGGTCTTTGAATCTTTCCTGTGCTGTGGATATCAGCCGTCATTGCACAGAAGACTGTAGTACAGAAATTTATTTTTTTTTCCATACCTTCTGCCTGAGACCTTTCAAGAAAACTAGTGCAATTAAAATTAAGATTTATAATCAACTAACACATGTACTCTTAGTATTTCTAAACAGATCTTAGAGGTAGATGTTGTTTTGTTTCAGTGGGTGAAGTCCTGGCACAAGTTTTTATGGCCATGCAGGTTGAATTCTGTAAATAAGGTGACTAAGTGTTTCAGTTATTGGCACTTCTACCACCTTCCTCACATGAAGTACAATTTTACTTGCAACCAATCTGTTGAACCACGTCTGTTGATCTTCCAGAAAATCAATAGAACTATTTGTGGTGCTACACAATTCAAGTGTGGCTGAACCTGACTTGATAGCAGCATTTGGGCACACTTTAGGAGTGCGTATTTCATCCAAAACACCACCAAATGACTCACCAGTAACATATTAGGCAAAGTCCTTGTAAAAAAAACTGCTTTCCAAATACCAAGAAGCAAAATTAGTATTAGGTCAGAGATCTTGTGGCCTTCCACTTATCATTTATAAATTCTCCAATATAAGCTATATGGACAGTAATTATCCAGCTTCAGCCTGGGAAGCAGAATCCCGAGATTCTATAATGCCCTGAATTATCTTCTAATATTCTGGCCATATCTAAATTGTTCTAATATCTAAAGTTATTTATAGGGGAAATTGAAGGTGGAGAGCAAGCACTTTCTCTAATACACAGTACTGTAAAATATTGTTCCCGTCCACATAATAGAGATGTTAATTAAAATAGCATCATCCAGTAAAAGTAACGCTAAGCTTGCTGTGGACTTTATTTTAACTTAATATTTAAAATAGCATCAGCAGAAGGAGGCCATAGCACCTCTTATATACTCATTTCTCCTGAAACTTCTAGCTAAATGACTAAATCCCCAAGAAACATTATGGTAACTTGTTATTATCTACTACAGGTAAGTTTTTGGACCAACTTCTTTTTACTTACCAAATTCACGGCTATGACTAACGGGTGCTCAGTGCCACACCAAGGATATAATCATCATGGCAATGTGGGAACCTGTTCTAATTACCTTTTTCCTAGACGACGTCAGATTGGTTTATTTCATAAAATCATAGAATGGTTAGAGTTGGAAAGGACCTTGAAGATCATCGTGATCCAACCCCCCTGCCATGGGCAGGGACACCTCCCACTAGACCAGGTTGCTCAAATCCCTATCCAACCTGGCCTTAAATACTTCCAGGGATGGGGTATCCACAACCTCCCTGGGCAGCCTGTTCCAGTACCTCACCACCCTCACAGTAAAGAATTTTTCCTAATATCCAATCTATTTCTGGCCTTATTAAGCCCTCCTTCTAACTGTACTGCACAACCATGCCTTACAAGCTAATAATTCCCATTTTCAAAGAACAAATACAGAAAATAGAGATATAAGAGCCTCTTTTTTCACAAAAATATGAAGAAGAAGGGAAATTTTCTAGCAGCTCAGTACTGACCAGGCAGAATAATTAGCACAAAGTAGCTGAAAAATCAGAGAAAAGAGATTTTTCACTTTGCCTCAGGACTATTAGCATACAGAAGAGCTCCAAAAAAGCAGAAAACACCTAATTGTTGTTTATAGACGTTTTTTTAAGTAGGGTTGGTAAGAACACGGATTTGTAGATACTATGGCAGTAAAGGCCAAATAAAGAGAAGATTGATTGGAAATCGTAGATTACTTTAGACAGTTGGATTAGGTAGAAATCACCCTGATGTGCAGTAAAGCAAGCAACAAGAATTAGGGTTTTGAAATAGTGCAAAGCATGTCTTAGAGTGCTAGCATTTTCTTCCTAGGAATAAACTGTCTTAAAAACCCTCTATAAATGACTGTTCATTAGCCTATCAATGTGTATAATGGCTCTCAAAATCATAATAAGAATTAATAATAGTTCAAATAGCAGAAAGGGACATTAATTTCTCACTCATGAATATTAATGCTTTAGTAGACAGTCCCTTCCCGACATGCTTTCAAACTCCTAATTCGCATGTCTATTACCGGTTTACCTGTTATTTTTGCTATCAAACCCCTCCCCATTGGGCCAATGCAAGATTTCAAATCACCCTGACCTGGACAGTAGCCGAGAGGATGGGAGCAGAAGACAGCAGGAAGGATGAGATCATGGTGTCCTGATAACGTTCTTCAGATCACAATAGTCTTTGCTCAGCCAAAGCTTCACCAAAGAGCAATGAAAAGTAGCGATAAAGGGGAGGAAGACTCTATTTAGCCCCAGAAGACAAGTATGATGGTGGATTACCAGGAGGAGAAAGTGATAATGGTAGAGGATGGGTGTTAAACTGTTTGACTGCAGATTAAGGCACATAAGAAAAGATGCAAACGGTATGCCAGGGTGCACCTTGTGAACTGACTGCACTGTGTAAGGCACCACATCTTTCCAAGAGAGGACAGCAGGTGGATGGAGAACCACCTGAAAGACACTGTCAAGCACTGGTGAACATCTTTAATGAACACGTTGTCCCAGTGCCTTGCAGAAATTGAATCTGTACAGGAAGAAATCCTTTACTATTTTTCCCCTTTTAGCACTGCAGAGACAGTGCAACAGGAGGTTAAGCTGGAGAGATGATGTTCTCCATCTAGTTCCCATGTGCTTTGAAAGGAGAATAAAGTGAACTGCCAAGAGTAAACTTTCAGGTACCGCATTTCTTTACGTTGTGTACTTAACTGCACTGCATCTCTAAATACCCGAGAAGGGAAGGATCTTGTGAGATGTATTTAACCTCATTATATCTGATGCCGGGTCTTGAAAAGCTTTAGCTGAACTAAAGACTCTTATGAATATAAAATCAAAGTGAGCTGTACATTACAGGGTTTCATATTCTCTGGCAGCTGCACATGTGCACACAGAACCCTCGTTACCAGTAACGGCAAATCTGCGTGCCCATCGTTCAGAAAACAGACCTCTAAGTACTTTCCTGGGTTTGTTTCTTTCCTAGAGATTTTTCTCTATTGGACCTTTAATTAATCTCCTACTAGACTTTTCCTCTTTCAGCTCTCTCTCTTCCTCNCCACTCCTTTCCAATGGGAGGAAACCCCCAAATCACTGTTTTTAAAGTCAAGTTTTTCCAAGCCAGCTTTACAAAATGCACCTGCATATATTAAACACAGAGAGGGTTTGCAGCACACAAACCACAGAGACGTGTAAGAGAATAAACGCCTCGGACTTTGCAAACACTTCCGTTGCCTGCCAACTTTAAACACAATAAAAATAAAACAAAGGTAGATATGAAAATGAGAACACGAATGTTTTTGCATTCTTCTTGTGGATCCCTGCAAGGCAAGAGTCTGCAACCTTGTGGAACAAAACACACGCGTTTCATTCTGATTAACATAAAGACAGCCCCTTCTAACATGATTCACAATTATTAGTCTCTCTCTTGTGTTCGGGGATATATGGATTATCAGCCTAGCATATTTTGAATACGTACACATTTTAATTCCTTTTCTAAACCATTTTCTGCACTGCAGTTAAATGGCATACACAAAATTTATAGATCAAATAATTCGATATTTTTTTTCTCCAGTTAAATAACTAAATGCTGTAGGAGGTAAAAGGCAGTCAAAAACAATAAAAAGACAGGATTACGGATAATGGAAGGTAAGTCAGATTTGAGATGCCTCTGTTCTTCTATTTTTAAGTTTATTATTATTTTTATATAACAGGCTATTTCAGTAGCTTCTGCTGTATCTGATGTACTTACTTATCGCCTCCACAAACTGTTCAAAGAAGCAGTATGGGAACAGCGGCTCAGGCAGCTCTCTGAAAAACATCTTGAGTGCTCCGGTGACAACGTGGATGTCCTCCCACTGGCTGTCGTCCAAATTCAGCTTCTCTTCTGGGAAAACACGAGGAGAAATGGAACAACTGGTTTTAATGAAACAATTACAAGACACTAATTATTATGTTAATGTTTGCCTACTATCATCAGCAACCGTTAACAGCCTTCTGCACCTAGAGGTTTGGTGCTGTGCATGTTTTTTTTTTTTTTTTTTTTTTTTTTTTTTTTTTTTTTTTTTTTTTGTAGGAAGAGAACATTTTCAATGGAATACCATCTGTAGGAATGCAGCTAACAAAAAAACAAGAGACACAAAGAGACAGTACCATTGACACAGTATGTCAGATACATTTATTCCCATAATGCATCAGGAGGAAAATTAGCATCACAGCTCAACATGATTCAAAGCTATTTGGTTTTGAGGCCGAGGGGCTAAGAGTTGCCAACGATGGCCGGCTCAAGGGACCGGCCTAAAGGCCTTGCTGAGCCAACAGGAGACATATGCTAAACATGGCAATAGAAAATGAGTTATTGCTTTACATGTGTTAGCCTTGCTATGTACAAGGGAATAATGGGTAACGCTTTTCTCCTTTTTTTTTTTTTTTTGCCTGAATGTAATGTCAGCAAGGAATAGAGTACTGTGAGAGAAAGGATATTAATTCCTTCTTACTGCTTCAAAAATATTTTGTTTGGTTTTCATCTCTGGGAGGAAGATTTGCCCAGCAACAATATTAGACAGACCCCTGTTGGCCTACCTAGGCTATGCAAAGCTGTCAAAAATGATAACACACTAAAGACAAACCACAAGTGCTTACAAAACTGTTTTGCAAACAAAAAAAAATAAAAAAAAATGTTTTCTTTTGAAGCTTGACTGAGCTAAGGAATTTAAATATAAAAGAAACTAAATGCTAAAATAGAGTTTCTAATAAAAATAAAACAAGATTGGATGATTATGCTGTTTTTCTTTGGTTTTGTTTTTTTCTTTTTAATTCTACTAGTGTGATACTGTTAGAACATATTAAACAGTGAGATCATAATCCATATAAAACTCCGGGAAAGTGCAAATCCTTATTAGTCCAAATTAAAACAACACACACTTTCTCCAAGTTCTGTTACTCCAAAAATGGAGTTTTCTTTCCTTCCCACGTGCTATGATGCTCTGTTTTAGAAAATTTCAGTCTGAATGCAAATCGGGGGCCAACCATGAAAACTACTGAACAAATTTAATTTGAAGCAACATAATCCTGAAATGTTTTACTAAATGTCACTGAAATTTCATGTTTAGCAATTCAGCTGGCTTCAAGAGCAGCCTCTTTATTGAACTGTTGTTAAACAAAATGGTAAAATTATTGGAGACACATGGACACCCACAACTCCAGATCCCTGGTGCTTTAACTCAATAGCTTTCCCACTATAGGGTCTACTTTTGGACAGAAAATCTTGTTCAAAAATGGACTTGTCTTTCAGCTTTTCTTTAATAAATGTTATTAACTGCCTTTTAAATTTCTGGATTCAGGAAATGTATACACATAAAGGACAGGACCAAATTCCTTGACTTGGAGTAATGTGAGACAAAGCTGGAACAAAGGCAGACTTGTGCATTTCATTCAGTTGTCTTGCTTGTTTCTTTGGTTTCGAGCCTCTTTTTTTTTTCCCCCCCTCTTTTTTCGCTTTTGTTTTTTTCCTTTCTTCCCATTGAATTACCTCAATCATAAAAGTAATGATTTGATCTCAAATGAGTTACCAGAGGGGATCTTCTTTAGACTCCGAGATCATATTTGATTGATCGTATTTCAACAATTAGCCTTTTATTTTGCCACACACTATTGAACTAGATCGACAGCATCTTAGCAGGCCAGCTTTAAACAGTCAACTGTTAACAATAGCATCAAAAAGAGAGACCTGATGGGGTTTACTGTCACTTTAAAGAACAGGGTGGGTTTTCACATTGTTGAAATCTGTCAGATATTTTGAAATGTCCCTCTCACTATGGTGCCACACCCCCTGCGTGCCCTTATAATAAAATTGGTTTTACTCCTGATTAAATCATTTTCTCCCTACCCACTACCATACTTCTCATAATGGACCTGTGTGCTCTACAGCTGGTGTTCTTCCCATGGTACCAATTCTTACTTTATCTTTTAAGCACTTTGCTGCTAAGATCTCATGCAGAGTGCTTATGTTTTGTTAAGAGCTTCATTCTTAGAGAAATAGCTTAACACATGTTCTAAAAATGTTGTACAACTTATTGCTTAAAACACATTTAGAAAATGTATAAGTACTGTAGCTTTGGCACAGAACTTTAAGTAGAAACCTTAAAAAAAAAAAAACAAACCCACAACTTGTTTTTGCCATGCATTTGTCTTAAATGTCTAAAGTGGAATGCTTGACTTCTAAGGCTTTATAGAGACTTATCTTACCAGATTTTTGCACCATTTCCAGCTCTTCAAGGAAACGTGTTAGGAATGTATCATCGTGAAAGCAAAGGGTGTCAATTTTCCCTCTAGCAATAAGAGAGTTTTTAAAAATGTTTGCTAGAAGGAACAAATGCCAAGTCAAGAAAAAAAAAAAAAAAGTAAAAGAAAATAGAAGTCCATTCAGTTTAAGACTCTCGTTTGGTTCCCACTGGTTGGAATCGCTCACATACCATGGCGATAGGTCCATAAACAAACACACACACGCATTTCAGGCTAGGTTTAGGGGGAGGACCTGACTTTTTGGCTTTAATCAGATATAGTTCTTACTGGGGTGTTTTGCTTATATAAAGATTAAGTCCCAAATCTGGTATTTAAACTTGACAGTCAAGGACTGCTTTCAGTCAGGAGATGCTGTATCTGGGAAGATGCTCAAAATCTCACAGTCCTAGAAATTTGCTTTAACTTGTCAGTAGTATTTGATTAGTTCAACCATCACTGCCAGTTGATATCATATATCTTAGATACAGACACAAATATGCCCAGAAAATCCCATAAAATTTATGCTAATTCTCAGGCTGAAAATATAAAGACCACATTAAGTTTAAAAAAAATAGTGCGGGCACCTGTCAAGGTTATTAGTTAAAAAAATTCGATATACAATACATTTCTGAAGGGAATGTGTGTTTTACTGTGTTATTATTCTTAGTAAATGAGCCTTTTCAGCAATACCCATTTTTAATGGTACTAGCAATGTCTGCGGTAGAAGCGAACAGGAGTTCTGCTTTGGTTTAAACATACCATCATAAGTTTTATCCTTCCCCATAAAGGAAGAAAGTAATCTATAGAAAAACTAACTAAAGACCAAAAAAAGAAAAAAAAGAAAATCAACCAAAGCAGGACAGAGACCTCGGTCTGGAAAGAAAATGAATGTGCTGCCTCTAACCAGGTGCCCCGTTTGGTATCTAGACCAGTCTCTGGGAGCAAAACACAGTCATCTGAGCGCTCATTCATTTTTCTTTTAAAATAATTTATACAAGTATTTTGCCAGGTACATACTGGTTTTTTGCCCATGCTGCCGTTAAATCCTAAGCACTACGTTCAGAAGATCTACTTAGAATCACAGAATCATAGGCCAGTTCGGGGTGGAAGGGACCTTTAAAGTCCACCTAGTCCAACCTCTTCTGCCACGTGCAGGGGCATCTTCAACTAGATCAGGTGGCTCAGAGCCCCATTCGACCTGATGCTGCCCAGGGCCGGGGCATCTACCACCTCTGCAGGCAAACTGTCAGTTAGGATATCATATCCTCCTCTATGGATATGATGTCCTGGATAACCTCAAATTCTAGTTGGAAACCCAACTAGAAGTGCCTGGTCTGCTGTGGAATTATGCCTCTTTATGCCTTTCTAAAGACTTTGGTGGGACAAGTCTGATTGATTAAGTTTCAGACTGAGATCTGTTTGCTGCCTTTTTCATCGTTTCCCTGCTGCCAGCCTCACAGAAAGCACTCAGACTTGAAAGCTCTGTACTCCCCTACAAACCTTTGGAATTTGGGAACCGATTGACCCTCAGCTCCAGGGTGAGAAATCACAGAGCACTGGAGTCTCCATCCCAGAGGCCAGCGCATGTGTCAAAGGAGATGTCCCCTGGAGAAAGCCCTGCAAGCTAATGCATACCATTTCCCTCACATTCAAATCTTTGCAGAAGAGCTGGGTGTTCCCAATTGACTGAAACTTGGGAAACTTGCTGGACTGACTCATCCCAATGGACAGTTTGCTAGCGAGAGATCCAAAACAGAGTCCTGTGGTCAAAGGAGGAGAAGAAAATTCCTCTTGCACTTACTAGGAAAAGACAAACTGTCCAGTGTGATTACGCTTCTTTCTTTCTCAAACTTGAAGACATCTCTTTTTCCATTTTCTGTTTTTCTTTCTCTTTTTTTTTTTTCTTTTCNTTGCTAGCGAGAGATCCAAAACAGAGTCCTGTTTTCTTTTCCATTCTCTTTCCCCCCCTTGTAAAAAAAAAATAAATTGTTATATCTTTCAAGATAATTTTCTTGTTATTCAAGCTCTTCAATAAGAAAAAAAGAGAAAGAACAGACTCAAGCAGGAGTTCTTCACTTGCATCAACACACTCCATCACTAAATCCCTTTGTGAGAGCTGTTCTCAGGGCTGACAGCACAAATATTAATTTATACGCTGGAGGTACGTGTGTTCAATAGCTGTACCTGCATTTCACAAGCCACAGCTTCTCTGATCACTAGTGCAGAGACATAGCAACCTCCTTTACCCACCTAGGAACAACAGGAGCTCAAAATTATTGCAAAGTATTGCTATATCAGAAGAAACAGCTTCTTTCAGAGTGATTTCACTCAATTTAGAGCAGTAATAGAGTCTGGAGACAACACAGCAAGGGGATGCTGTGAGGGGGTGAAGGCTCTTGCTCGTCATATGACAAGGAGCTTGCTCCTTGGTGATGCTGCACATGATGCTTCGCTTCCTCCCGCTCAGGCAATCCCCTCCTGGCACTGCATTCCATATACACGCTCCCAAGTGAGTACAACCCCTTAAAATTAGTACGAGTTGAAGGCATAAATAATAAGGCAAATAGTACAGCAGAAGCCTCAGCTCATGCAAAGCTCTCCTCGGTCAGCCAGATTTTTGTGAGTTTTCTCGCAGTTGAAGTATTCTCCTTCCTCTCTTGCTGGGCTTGGGATGGTCCACTGTCCTGCCTGCTCTCAAGGCATGGTCCTTCACTTCCAAGAGTGTTTAAACAAAACAAAGAAAATGTCATCTAAGCAACTAATTAAATTTTGTATACAGCATATTTCTAAGCAGCTTCTTCTGAATCCATTCGATGCTACCCTTGATGAATTATCAAAGACATCATCAGCAAGATAAATCTTGGTGCACTACTCCTTCTCTACTAGAGGAACGTGGCATGACCTTTTACTAGAAAATTTAAGGCACGATGTTATAATGCCTGAGCATTTGTTTATTATCGAAGTGCCCATTTCCATGGAGCCCAGGCGCAAATTACTGAGCAACTTAAGCTAAAAAGCAGAACATCTCTGTGCTGTTTGTGCCAGTTCTCTGAAATGACAGTTCTCTGACCTGGGGGCATGCTGGAACAACCAAGTACTGCTAACTTAAATCTCAATCTGTGCCAGGAGAAAGAAAAGATTTCTGTGCTTGGACACACTGGGTCATATTCATCCTCGCATAATTCCAGAGAAGTTCGCAGAGTAAGAGGGGGATGAACTATCTCATTGTTATTGCAGAAAAGATCCAGCACATTCCAGAAGTTCAGAAATGGTACATCCCGAGAGCAGGCAGAGTAGTTTAAAGGTTTAGAAAAGTGGTCAGTCAGCAACACCAAAGTGTCAGGGAAATTTCTAGGCCATCGGTTGCTGTTTGACACTGGAAACATGAAATAATACACAGTGGGACTGAAAGGAGAATCCTTTTTGGTGGCCAGAAACAGGTATCACCACTGATACTCTTACACATCATTCACCATCAACACCTACTACAGGGTTCGATTAGGGTTTGGCTTAGCAGGTTCGGTCATAGTGATTTGAAGCAATAATTACTGTAATTGGATTATAATTACAAGCACTTTTAAAATTGATTAAAGTTAGCTGAACCAACTATTCCGTATGGGAAAAAAGAATAATTTTATATATAGAATATCTGCCCTCAAAGTGCAGGTGAGAGCTCCCTAAGAATAAATAGCCCACTGGCCTAGAGGTCAACGCACTTCTGAGAGACTCTCTCAGAGTGACTTGTTAACGAGCAGGAGCAGGCATTCCCAGCCTGAGCAACTAAAACCTGTAGGGCCAAATTATTCTTTCCTTTAGGGTCAAAGAAGTACTAAGAAACCCCCAAGGGTTTAAAGAAAGGGGTAAGAAAAAAGCATGGAGGAATTCCCACCTGCCCACAGTCCAGAGGTTTCTCAGCTTCAGAGCACCAGTGTTGCCCAAGCAGAAGGATGGAGTAACTAAATTGCTGAGTGAAAATGAGGCTTGTCTTACAGTGGGGAGATTCTATTTAATCCTCTCTCCTTAGTAGCTGAGTGTAACTTCAACTTCTTTCTAGCAGTTAAAGCACATTTTATGTTGTTTTCCTTTCTGGTTATTCTTCCCCCTTTATTCTGAGCCAGACTAATGACATATTTCTCCATGTCAGCTAATGGATTTTATTCCCTTTTCCTAGTATTTCTCTTTCTTATACCCTAGACTGCAGAACACAAATATCAAATACTTGCCTAGATGAGGAACTTCATTTTCATGATACCTTTTACTATTCAAAGGCAAAAGTCCATTCTGAATTCTGTTTTCAGCTTGATCTTTCTGCTTTAGTCACATGTTGCCTATTCATATGACCAAGTCAAGGTAAATATCTCTCTTCCAAATTCAAATCTGTTATTACCATTTTTTATTGTGCAATTGCTCTCCAGTAAGCTTCTCTGCAATTTCAAAGGTTTCTTTCTTTTTTTTTCCCCATTTACAGTCAGTCTTCTATCAGAATTGTGTGTATCAGTGTCTATAAACCTACATTTTAAATAAATTGAAGGCTCTCAAGATCTAATAGAGAAAGGAATTGGACAATGACTCTCTGTCCTATTTTCATATTTCAAAAATATGTTCATATTCCCATCTTTTAATTGTACTACTAACTCAGAGTGCTTTAGGATTCTGTCATATAGCTCTTCTGTTCTTCCCCTTCTTGCTGTTTCTAACACTGCTTCTATTTCCATTCTTGTCAAAAGCCTTTTCATAGTCCAAAAATCTGTACACAATATTTTGTAATATTTGGCAGACTTATCTGAAACCTAATTCTCTGTCTTCTTGTGATTCATGGGTCATAAATTATTTCATATGTAATGTACCCCAAAGGGTAAAAAATTCTTTGTATTACATTTCAACCAGACAGTTTAAGAGGGGGAAAAAAAAAAGTGAAAAAAAGAAAAAGATATTTTTGAGATGTTCTCAAAAGATCTGACCTCAATATATGATCTAGTGTGTTGTCTCCCACAAATGGTATCTCAGTGTCCTTTAGTAAATATGAGATTTCAACATAATACGAGTGAAAACACTCCTGCTGTAACGTGGGTTTGCTACGGACAACTTTAAAGGAAAGGAGAAACCCAAAGTGTGTAGCACTGGATCAGAACACTGATGCATTAAATCAGTCCTGTCTCCAGTGATTGTTAAACCAAAAGGGTCTGTAAGAAAACAATTCAAAAGAAGAAGAATACCACCCAATCCTTAGTTATTGCACATAGCCAAATACATTATTAGGACTGACCCCAATAACAATGAGCTGGTGCCTCAGTGAGTGAGTTTCAATAATCAAAGGAAATAATTAACAAAACAATAAAGATCATTATGACTTCCTTTATGTAAATGACTTCCAAATGTAAACAGATCAAAGCTTGAGCTAAAATTAAGCAATTCCCCTAGTCCACTTGCAATGCTGAAAGGAAACATACATATATGATTTGTTTACAGTTATAAGGAATATTATTGAAATATTAGGTTCTTGCTTTATTAGAAAAATAGAAATTAAAACAATTCTCAAAATGTTATATCTATATTCCTTACATCTGTAATCACATTTATTTTAATGGGACTATTTATGAAATAAAGATTAACCATACATACAAACCTCTCACCGGTTTGTAGGATGTCCAGAGAACAAATTCTGTTATTATTATTTTTTTATTATTTTTTTTTTAATGAAAGGCCTCTTTGAAGTAAGCCAGCTGAAAGAATTAATTTTTTTTTACATGAAATCAGGTATATACAAACTCTGTAAATGTCAAGGACAAAACATTTTATTTTGTGCAGAATTTATCTTTTGGTTCACTAAAGTCAAAACACTTCTGTTCATCAGAACTTTTATAAAGGACTGTTTCATAATATGAATCCATTTGGATTATCTGACCAAAGATAAGACTTCAATGGACTTACTATATCATTCACCACTGTACCAGTGCCACAAAAGGGAATTACAATTAATTGGATTATGTTGGTCTCCACCCGCTGATTGTAGAAGAGAAAGTCTGAAAGTGTAACTATTTCAAACGGACCATATCTCTCATCAACCATGGGATTTGGGCTTTAATTTACCAATAAAGCTTAATTTCTTCTCTATATTCTCTTCTGGTTCGGAAGAGGTCATTTAAACACTTTATTCAAGTTATTCAAAAACGAAAGGACAGTTTTGTTAAATACTTTTAAACTAGCACTTTAACACTTGCACCTTGTCTTTTAGGAATTACTTATTTTCTCTCTTAGAAATATGGTGAGTTATCTCGAAAAATGCAAGGCAGAGAACCCAAGTCTGTGCTTGGGTCACAAGAATAATTCATACTTAATATCCTCCAGTTTATCTCATGAAATTTTGGCTGAAATTGGTACCTAATGTGACAATTTGTTATCAACTCCACATCAGTGTTGTATATATATATATACACAGTGTTATATATATATATACTGTCCTATACAGTGCTATCAACACTGTATAGGACAGAGACTATCACTTCATGTCCTGTCAGTTCCCATACAGACATGAGGCCATAAGAACTTTCAGTAGCAAAGTCCCATGTTAGATGGAGGTTTAACAGTTATGGAAATATCACCTCATACATATGATACACGCAAATGACCCATTAGCTTAGAAATGGTTATATTCCACACTGCATGTAGATTCATGTGTTTTAGTTAATGTGACTTAGATGTTGAACAACAACAATATTATTTTTATTTTAGATTCCCATACATATATACATCTATCTCAATATATATATACGGTATTTCTGCTGATGGCTTTGCCTGAAAGCTCTTAGGATTTTTCTTCGCTATCCTGACTGGAAGGTTATTTCCTTCCAGTGTCTAATTCCTTCTAGTTACCAGCTGAAAATATTCAACTTTATATACTTTTAAAATAATTATTACTATCAGTAATGCTTGCTTTGATTTTGTTTGTGTGTCAAACTTTCACATTCAATCTAAGAAATAAAAAAGTCCTCAGTCAACTTACTTCAAAAACCATGTTGCTTAATTCACATTTGCATTACTTTTTGCTAATATCTGAAGCTCTAATTCCATTCCCTGGATATTAGCGGGACTAGCTATGCTGTTAAAGATAGGAATGCTTCTAAGTGCTTACTGAATCAGGGCATATGAGATGATAATTGTATGTATTTAAAACAAAACTTTAAACAGGAGGAGATTATATAAGTTGCTAAAACAAATATATCTTCAAGTGCACTGAAGGACTTTCAAATGTTAAGGAAATGTCCTTTGATAATAATAGCACTAATAATAAGATGAATTTTCAAATATTTTTATGCATTTTGAGAATCGCATGTTATCCTTAATAAGGAAGATTCTTGGTAAATGCACTTTTTCATAAAAATTCATCAACTTCAGTGCTACGCCTGCTCTGAAGTTGTGCCCACTGAGAACCAGATACTAAAGTTATGCCCTGATCCAGGCATGGGTCACCACGAGCATTTTAGCTTCTCTTGTACAGCGCCTGCTTGCAAACATGGAAATTTTTATGGCAATGAAATTAGCTTTTGCTTGGGGAATATGCTGCTTTTAAAAATACGGAAGCCACAAGTTTGTGATCAAACCTGTGTTTGTGAAATGCATGGAATTGCACGACCAGTGCAATTAATTGGGTGCGCACAGAAACATTTGAGACCTCGCCTAGGTTGTTTTAGCCAAGAGGTTGACCTTTCAGGGCCAGTGGGGGCTTGAAATACATAACTCCATCCAGCCTGCCACGTGCAATTCCATGAGCACAGCTACACCTTCTCTTAACGAGCCTCAGAAGATGCATAAGTACCCCCAGGCACATGTAAACAGCCCTGGCAACATTTATGGTTCCTCCTCAGCGGAGAAGGGGTGTCATGAAATACAGGTGACTCAGTGGCGTCGCGCTGTCCCATTTCCCACACACGCCTGGCAGTCCCACGTGGAAGGAGGAGACACCAAATCGTTTCTAACACCTCACCTTCTCCTCCATCTCACGCACACATCCAACGTTTTGCCTTTTCACTCGCTCTGTGACAGGACGTGATGTGGATTTGCCGCATTAAGGGTGTATTTGTGCCCACCTTTCCCTTCTGCAGGGTTTATTCTCCATGCTCTTTCCAATTGTAATATTTCCAATTCCTCTTTTTTCCACCTGAACTCACAGGAGTATGTTTCAGGAGAGAAAAGGTATGCTTTGAAGCAATTTTTAAACTATAATGCATGCATCTCTGTGGTTTTTCAAATTAATCTTGTGAATGGACTTGCAACAACAGCAGGCTTTCAACATAAAGTAAGAGATTTTCCTGTCTTTGGTTCCTTGAGATACATTCAGGTCCCTCCCACAAGAAATATATTAAAATATTGATTAGATTAGGGTAACATTTCAAATAAATGGAGATTTATACTTTCTTTTGGATACAGAATCTTATAAAAAGTTTCAAGGCAACACACAACAAAGCAGTTGACAAGAAAGATAGCATCTGCTTTCCTGGCTATTCAAGCTGAAGTTTTTCATTCTAAATGCAAGCAATGTTTCCGAAGTTAACATAATTAACTCACGACAATCCTGAAACATCATAATATAAGATACAGATGGAAATTCAAAGCTTTAAAAATGTCATATAACTGCAAGAGGATTATCATTTTTTAACGGCACAAATCTGAATACTAATTAAAACAGGTGTTTTTATTTCAAACACTCTTGCACACTGTGACATTACCAGGAGGGTTATTTATGTATTAGTCTACGAGGAAGCATATACGGCTGGAAAAATGTGATGTGTGATAATAACGAACTCATGAGATAAAAGAATGACACACTGTACTGCTTCCTGAAACAATAAAAGACCAGTAGTTCAATTAGTTAGTAATTTCCGTGTGACTATTTGACAGATTCTACTAATTGTTAAGCTCCCACTAACTATTGCTTTACATAATTAATTATATTCAAACGCGAACAACAAAGACATGTGGGCCAGTTGCCCTTTTGACAATGTTTTTCGCAAACTGATTTGCTTACCAAAAATATTTTTAGAACTAAAAGATACTAATCTTAAGTGGAAATACACATCAAAACGCTACAGCAGCTCTGCATTTTACCATGGTTATGAGAAAAAAATTTGGATTGTTTAACATATCATTTATGCTGCATGCATAATAGCTGAAGTCTTCTAGCAGAGATCTTTCATATTAATTTAGCATTGCATAAAATTCATAGTAACAGGTCCAAGGGTCAAGCATCATTCATCATTAGTTGAAGTGACATTTGCAACCCTTCATATAGCAGCTGCTTGAAAGGGGAAAAAAAGGTATTCTTTGGAAGAATGGGGGGTAGCACACAATCCTCGCTCTATCCGCGGAAGGGAAAACAAGGTGCCACTATGTCAGCATGGTAATGTGCTTAAATTTGGTGATGTCATTCCTCCCTAACCCCCACGAGTCACAAGGCACAAGGCAGCTGCATTCCTGAACTTCGTAGTTCGGGTGGAGATAAGTAATAACTAGATGTAAATGAATTACATTACTGTGGTTGTGAACATAGCTCTGTGCATCTAAATTATGATTTATATCAGGATCCTATCTTGTTTTTGAGAGTTTTCTACTTGTTAACAAGGCAGCCCTTGTTCTCATGGCATCCTCCAGGCATAATAGTTTCTGGGAAGCCAAATAAGATCACTTTTGAAACTGCAAGACAGCATTCCAAGACTTTGCAGCAGAACACATTGGCCAAATTAGGACTTCTGAAGACTGTTAACTAACAAATAAAATCTTTTTTTTTTTTTCTTTCTTTGTGGCATGTCTTGCCTACTATAAAACATTAAGATCAGAACGGGAAATGTGAGCAATTAAAATGAAAATGTAATCATCTGCAAGAAAAGATAAATTTGTATTAAATGGCTAATACTTCACAGTCCTTTTGATATTACAAGTACTTTTTAAGAAAATATATATTTTATGTCATAGTAATTTTTATTATGTGAAACATGTGATCTCTTTGGAATTATGCACATTTTTAAATCTCAGTCATTAAAACAGCATGCAACAAAAAGTAGTTAGATTTTGGAGCTTTGCTAATATTTAGTGATTTTCCCCAACTTTGCTATTATACCTGAAATGTATTTAATTTATTCATGTTGCTAATTATCCACTAGTACTTAAAGCACTGTGACAATTACTAACCTAAAGTACTACTTCTTCTTTAAAAAGTTAAATGACTTTTACGAGGAAAACCAGTGCTTTTCAAAGAGCCACTTAGAAGCGCATGAGAAATGTTCAAGGACATTGCTTGTTACACATTGAGATGCCCTGAGCCACTATAAATTAGGCTCCCAGTCAAAACACTTCTCCCAGCAAGAAGTTACTTTTCCATACTCTATCCATGCATTACGTAGGAGAGGGTGCAAGGGTCTGACCTTGCGTGAAGTCAAAATACTGTGCTGTAGGTATTTCATGGTGAGATCCCATTTAGAGTCAACGGCGGCACTGGGCCCTGGCATCGCACAGCAGCTGTGAGCTTCAGACCCATTCCCAAAAATGGTTTGCAGACCGTATCAGTCACATATTATGTCATCTGGAATACAAGATGGCCATCCATCTGGGAGCAAGCCATCCCCTCGTTGGCCAAAAAGCATTTCTACAAAGGACCGGTGCTACCGGTCCATTACTCTCATGGCATCTCATCTTCCCATGGATTCTAGTAGCTGTGCAGAGGATAAACATGTATGTAAAGATGTTATAGATACTAGAAAGGCAGAATGGCTGTAAAAGGAATAGAACAGCAGAGGCAAGATGACTGGCAGATAGGGTTGCCACATCCCCCTTAAAGAGACTGCTCCTTTTCCACACCTTATGTCTCTTGTACCATAAAAATATGCATAGATGTATGTGGGAGCATCATAGCAGATTTCTTGGGATGCGTGCCATGCATCTGAGCTTCGAAGCTGGCTCAACGTTGTCACCATTAAGTCGCAGTGTACACAGCAACACTTCAATCTAATTTCAATTAGGGAAAAGTTACACAGAAACTTCTTGGAGAGTACACATGACCTTATACATAAATACCAATTAAATTCAGTATCATCAGTGTCTTTGCAGTGAACATTGATACCACCAGCGAGAGGAAGGAATTTAAAATGAGGCAACGCTTGATGACATTACCTCCATCTACAAACTCTGCCTGTGTTAACTAGTACATCAATGATTGGTAAAACAGTGGGATTCATCTGTGAAGAAACGGGGTGAAATGAAGGAATGACATGAAATTTTCATTACGAGCAGTTTTTGTGTGACATGAGGTAGGATACTGCATCATTATGCAAGAAAATACCACCTGGTAAATGAATAAAAGCCTAATCTACTGAGAAGCTACAGATACCAGGAGCATTAAGCAGTTGCTACTGAGATAACAGGAAAGCTAACTAAAGCTATTTCTCATACCAAGGGCACATAATCTCCTCACACATGGCCTACTGTCCCTCTGTTCCAAACTCAGGCAAATCTGTATGAAAAGGAAATCCCAGTGTCGTGAAGAGGGACCAGTGAGATCCACACCATATGCAGGCACCGCACCTAGAGTTGTCCCAGTTTCTTCTGTTTGGTGAGTCTTTTTTTGAGAAACAATGGAACAAAAGCGTGGCAAGTTAGGGCTTTAATTCTTGATGGTCATCTCTTTCATTGAGAACTTAGAAGATTCCCCTAACATGCAGATTCCTTGAGGGAGATATAAATCATAGAATGGTTAGAGATGG
>VZRU01012638.1:198352-220446 GCA_013398155.1 Pedionomus torquatus | reverse complement strand
ACAACAAAGTGGGATCTGTATTCACAAGAATACATTTACTAGCATGGGCTGATTCAGGTCTAAAAATAAGAAAAAAGCAATTTTTTTTTTTTTTTTCCAGAATAGCCTGAGGTAACTCTCTGCGCCAGCAGAAGACAGTAGTGCTCTTGTTTCACTGGCTGTGCGTGATGATAAAGGATATCAGAAACCCACCTCATATGACTCATTGAGGCCCACAGCCAGCTCCCAATTGATTCATTTTATTTGTATTAGTTTGTTCTCCATCGACTACACAACAGGCTAGACCAAATCAATAAGCAATATTCTGTTTTCTATTGACTCGGGGGCGTAATTCGCACCGGGCCCTGCCACTGCTATGCCTGATGTTACAGTCCTGGATGTCATCATGGAAACGACGAGGGCCAGAGGCTGCTTAGTGCGGGAAGAAATGGGAAAAGCTTGTAAAAGCAAGGCGAGATATCAGCTTTTAAGCTGTTGCACCTGCAGGAGGAGGTATGAGCGGGTCTATGCTGCAGCTTCAAAGGTTGCGTGCCGGCCTCACAGTGCTCTTCCAAGGGATGCAGAAGGTATTTCATGTTGCTCCCGGGCAGTTATAAAGTGGAAAGCACGTACAGGCACACAGTCATACGTGGCTTTGGAAGCATGCAAAAATGATATGTGAATGAGATGAGCATGTAAATTCCTCCCAGCACCCACGGGGAGCTCCTGTAGGCCCAGGACATGGCTTGTGAGGTGGTGCTGGTGGCACCTGCACCGGGGCAGGGATTGGACAACTGGAGGAGTAACCCATCAATACGCAGTCCTCGCCTACGTGAAAAATGGCCTTTGTTGAGGTTCCTTAAGCATACAGTTACCTCTGCTTAAAAGATTCCATCACACATAAGCTAAAGCACAGCAACCCACAAGTTTCTAGCCATTTTTTCCTGTTTTGGCCAGCTTGTCCACAGTACATTGGGTGGTGAAATCTGCTAACCGGATGCCTCTAAGTACCTTATCTTTGATCTCATCACACTTTTCTTTTTTTTTTTTTTTGTTTTAATTATTTTTTTTTTCATTTTGAAGACTTCCACTTCTTAAAAATAGTGCCTAGCTAAAAACAAAAGAGCTTTTTACACCAAACTGTCCACCACCACTTCTTCTGCACATATTTGCTGACACTCTCAGCATAAGGACCTCGCAGCTGTCATTACCCCTGCACAGAAGACCAAGACACTGACTATATTGTAATCTGCTCTATCTCTTTTTCTGTAAAAGAAAAAATCCTCGTGAATCCTTTCTCTGCCCCAGGTCTCGGATTTCTTGAGCTGCCATTCTCTGTCTTACCCAAAGTAGAGAGCTGGCTTTTTAGTGTCTCTGATAATGTTGGCTTTTCTACACAAGATATAGAAACAACATGCTGGATACAGGGGTGGATGTATGTACGGGGTGGCAGAATACGGCCCAGTGTGTTCTTCCTATCAAATACACTCGACAAACTTTAATGAAAAGTCTTCTCTACTTCCTACTAACAGATGTTTCCAATTTTTTCTCTCTCAGCACTTTAAACCACCATCTTTAGTTTTCATGTCTAAGAGACATTATTATAGGATACATCATAATGATATACTGTACATTCATATACAGTATCCCATACAATGACTAGTTGATTTATAATTCAGATCCAATAAAGGAAAAAATTGATTTAACTGATGACTAGTGAAATACTAAATGCATTACAATGTTTGAAAAGAACATCCTTTTCTTGCAATGCTAGTGACATAATAAAATTAAATATGGATATAAGATAATGCCCATTATTATCAGGCAAGGGGAATCAAAGGGAGCAGGAAGAAAAGCAATCTTTATGGATCAAGGAATGACTAAACTTCCTCTTCAAATGTACAAAGACATGGGCACAAGTGGAAAAATTTCCCAAATAAAATAAATTCAAACAATTTTGAATTAGAGTATAAAGTTGGTTTTCCGTTAACTGGTCTTGGTCTATCTGGACTTTCAGTAGCATTCCATAGTTTAGATCCTGTACTGGAGGTAATTGTGAAGTCCAGGGATCATAAACATTATATTTTAAGTTCTGTGTTAAATATTTATTTCTTCATTATGCCTAAGCTTTATGCTATAGAGCACCACAAAGACACAATTTATCCCCACATCCAAGAAACTCATATCCCCTCAAACGCTTTATGTCTCATCCCTTCTTCTCTCTTCCAACTTCTTCCTTCACCCCACAAAGCCCCTATTGAGGTTTACCCCCATAGCTCGCCCCTTCCTGGACAGCCTGCTCTCCCAGAATAGCCACGCATTTAATACGGAAGCCACTAATTTCCAAGTCTCATTCAAGAAGCTTTGCAACTGCTCCCCTTTCCTAGAAAACTGCTGTGGACCTCAGAAGTAGTTGAGGTTTTTAACTTTCTGTAAGCATCTGCTAAAAGTCAGTCACTTCAGCATTTGTAAAGATCTTTGTTCTCCCAGATGGGTAAATTGCTTCTAATACAAAATCTATTCGGAAGCGGCTGTAATTGCTCATACAAACTTAGATGGATGGTCAATTTTTTTTTATAATCCTGGTGCACTAGTTTTTTTCCTTTTGGAACACGTGCGTTTTGGTTCTGGAGAAGCAGTGGCAGACAGTAATTGCTCCGGAGCCAGAGCTGATAGTTTGTTCTATTGAAAGAATCATATATAGCATTTATAACCAAAATAACACCCCAATACTGACGCTAAGCTATACCTCATTTTACTGCTGCATCAGTAACATTTTTAATTACTTTAGTGATCTCAGACACTTTACAGCAAAGTTATTATTCTCTCTAAAAATCTTTGAGGATTTTAACCTATATTATGGAATTCAAGGAAATATTATTAATCAGCTCACAAAAAAGCACCAGCAGAATCCAGGGGTCAGCTAATTTGCGCTTAAACACCTACATTTGCACGTGCAAAACTGGATAATTATGCTCCTAGCTGCCCATTCATGTGTACAGATGGGTGCACCCACACATTTTTCTGGGATAATTTTTGGAAGCCTATAGAAAATATGGTCTTTAAAGATTTTAATAAGGTTGGCAAAACATACTTTCTTTGCATAAAATTATGTAGTTCCCAAGTCTAAAATTACTTTGCTTTAAAAAATGAAAATTGGCAAGGGATTAATCCATAATATGGTCTAATTACTTTTTTTTTCTTAAAAATTAAATGGTCAAGATCTTAACTCAGAATAGTGGTTACTGTTCGTGAACTGAAACTAAGAAATAGAACTGAATAAGGAATTTTATTAGGTGTCTAAATATGTATTTAGCTAATAGAATCCTCTTACCTTTGGCTGAATAACAGGTATAATAATTATGAAAGCATATTTAATTTATACATCTGAAGCATAAGGCTCTACTAATTATATTTTTATGAGATTAAAATGCAAACTGGCCAAAGCTTGGAAATAAAACGTACAACTCACTTGCTGATGTTAACTTGAGAAAACACATACATTCACAAACAAGCGCCCAAACAAATAAAGGGAGAGAAATAGAGACAGACAGACAGACACAGAGGATGTTGAAAGCAGATAATTAGCACATACTTTGGCCCCTTACAGATGGTATTGTCGGCTTTTATTTAACCTTTGCATTGTTTAAGATGTTGAAAGTTTAATTCTTTTTTATCAAAGTGGGTTCAAAGGGTATTTGCCCAGTTTGTAACGTATAGGGCTTGCTAAACATTGCTCAATAAACAGATCAGGTTTGCAGAGAGGATTGGATTTTCCCTGTCATGTTCAGTCGGAAAAAAAAACCCCACAATATTAAAGCAAGGATACTTCTTTTTTGCTCTCTGATATTTTATTATTTCTTTGTTTGCAGAGGTTACTTCTATCAGTAAGTAAATATCACCATGAATTTCTCTTTGTCCTTCATCAATCAAAACCGGTCAATTATAAGACCAGTGCAACTAGATCAAAACTCCAGGCTGTGTAGTCATATTACCACTCATATTATTACTAAAAGCGCATCTATATTCCAAACTGGGATACCATAACCCCTTTGTCATTTTCCAATAAAAAAGACCATACCAAATAGGCAGAGCACACCGTAATTAGCAGCTGGCAGAGAAAGCTGTAAATCTGTATGAGTTCTGAACGATTTGCTTACATTGTTGCTTTGTTGACAAATGATGCTGTACATGTTAATGTTCCTGAAATGTCCCCATTGCACCTGACGTGCCAATAAATGCCAGCCAGCTGTATGAATTATGGAAATAAGATTTTTGTTTATGAAGGTATCCCAGACATTTATTTTACTGCATGCCTCTTGACAGATTTAATGTCTGGAGTTACATTGAGAAGATATTTGCTACCTGACATAATGGATAATGGAAACTTTAAAGGCTTTTTTTAATGATGAGACTAATATATTTTTTTTAATTTTACCTTGTGGCTACACATTTACTCTCGATATAAAGCTTGCATATTTTAAATGAACTGATACTAAATTGTTCCTAATGTACAATGAGTTGGATGAAACCGGTGCTGCAGTGTATGAGAAAACGGAGGAAAAGTATCTCCGAGAGCTACTAAAGCAAGAATGCTACATTCAAGTTTACCTTTTTTTTCTGTTAGTTTTTTTATCTCCTGTGTGCATTTACTAGTACATCGTTAGTGTACAAAGGTAGCTGTTAAGACTTAGGCGTCTCAGAGTACGATAAAAATCTTTCAGCAGATGTATTTATAGCAGGCTCCATAAAACATTCATTTAATCTGCTAAGGCAAGGCACAGAGAACAGACAAACATGTACATCTACCAACTATATTTGACTATATTTAACTGGATTCAGAACCAAAAAATCTGTCTCTGAACTCCGAATTTTCAAAAACAAGGTGTATGCGCTCACGCAAACAGAAAAAAAACCAACTATATATAATAAAAATCCTCCAATTGTTAGACATGAAAATTCTTATTCCGACCCTGCTTGTAGCAAGCATGCTTATTCTGGCCAAGCAAAATAACCTTGGGCAGCCTGTAAACTCTGACTGGGCTCATCATCTAGACAGAGGTTTACAGGTGACTCTGGGGTTCCCTCCAAAGCACAAGTTGTTGCTGCCGAGCTCGTGGCAGAAGGAGCCCCAAGGCTCTCCCAGTGCCGGGACCAGTGGCAGGTGCTGGCTCCCAGGAATCCCAGCACCGTGTTTTCCCTGCCCTACGAGTGGGGAACCTGATTCCCTGCTCCAAAGTGGAAAAATTTCCCCTGGCAGAAGAGAGTGTACTACGCAAGCTCTTCAATTCTTCCTCTATTAGCACATGTTAGTGTATTGTCAAGAGGAACAATAGCAACCCCACAAACTATTTATTCCATCAAGAACAATTTATTGTCTTTTGTAAGTTCGTTTCCAGCTTCTGAAGCTCAAGAGAGAAAAATCTGCTGGTTCTTTAAAACTTCAGATGTTGGGGACTATTTGTAGTCATCATATAAATGGGGGTGGTAACCAAATTAACCAAATTCATTTTGTAACCACAAATCATTCCTATTAAAATACTCCCTTCTCACCCCACCTCAAAAGAAGAATAAGAATAATAAGGGGAGGAAAAAAAAAAAAAAAAAAAAAAAGGAGTCCAGATGGTTAAAATTATTTTTAAGCAAATATTTAGTGGTTACAGTTGAATTCTTCTGGCACACATTCTCCACTACAAAAATGACACCCCACATTCACTGTGTTAACCATTTTCCAATGTGCCAGCCAAATGAATGCCTCAGAGAACACACACACACACAAGCATTATGGAAGCATTATCAGAAATGCTATAGTTAAGACTCCTTTGCAGTTTGGGCATAAAGAAGGGCTCTTTTACACCACGTGGTAGGATTTAATCTCCAGGTATAACAGGCAACCCCTCAACATACAACTGAGTTTTCCAAAGCGGTCCCGTTCTTGAAGCAGAGCTACTTTTTCAGCACATCTTTTTATTGCTAATGTCACTGGAAACTATTTGGGAAGGGGGGATAAGGTTGGTAACTAAACATTCACAGTAAACGCCATCGCCGCGTTTCGCACACTTGAGAACCGTTTCACTACAACACAAAAAGCAAATTCTTTCATGCTTTTATGTCCCATAGCCTAAATTTTCCCCTACAAGAAGAATCCCAAGGAACTCCCTTTGTTGCTCTGATGGCTGCTTCAGTTCTCCCATCTTTTGTCACATACACACATTGACCCACACTACTTGGAGGACACCGGTATTATATCCTTGAATTTTCAAGGGATTTCACAACCACCACTGCTGCCCCACCTCTGGGCAGCCAGTTGACCTCCCTGAGCAGACAGGTAGAAGGCTGATGTGTAGGAGCAAGAGCACTGGTACCAGTATGGGGCTGTCTGGGGTGATGGACGGCTGGGGAAGGTGTCCCCCTACACCGTTCCTGTAAACTGGTTGCTCCAGTCTGGCATCCCAGGAGGCTTGCCAGATGGAGAAACCTTCTCAGCAGAACTGCAAGCTGTGCTTCTTGGGAAACTCGAGGCTGTAACCCTTTCCCTCTTCCTCCACATACCCTGTTGCTTCCAGATTTCTCTCGATGCCTACATATAAACAACCAAGATGAAATCTTGCATCTTAGAGACACGCAAACTCAACTTGTTTCTAGTCCTTTGTCCAGCAGGTTAACCCCAAATAAGTTAACACTGCACATATAGCTTTGGGAAGAGAAGTTCATTCATTCTAGGTCAGAGCTAAAACTGTGCATGTGATTCATATGAAATGCCTGCGTATGCTGTGGTTGCTCAGATTTTTTTAAGCCAAAGAGAAGTTAGTTGTGAGGTTGAAGGGCTTGGGTATCTTGATGTTTGCATGGTCAAACTTGGGAGCTATTTTGAGTAGGCATTAAGGTTAATTATCTGGTGATCTTCTTTGTCCACAGTTGATGGGACACCACTAGCAAAAACTCTGATAGAAACAGCAATTTAAAGTTTAAAAAGGGTTATTTTAGTAGAGGCTAAGGTCTGAATTATATATGTTTGTGAAATGAAAGGAAATACACGTCTCTCTATATATATGTATGTGCCTGTGCACACCTGGTTTACATTGGTGCAACTTCTCTGATCTCAGTGTTTTACATTGGGATACTGAAAGGTAAATCTGACCCATGCCATAGAGTCTCCAAAGGGCTAACTCTCATTATTTTTGTTACAAATGCCTATATTTTGCTCAGTGGAAGATTAAAGCTAATGTATAGCAGAAGAGCAATGTAAGGAATCCCACGGTAAGTCTCCATCCTCCTTTCAGTACCTACGCAGTGGGTAGTACAGGAACTCAGGCTCCACTATCCATTTTCTCTTTCACGTGCATGGAATTCATTGAAAGTAATGGGAAGGAAATTACAGTAGTCTCACAGGTCTCTAACAAGAGATCACTGTGTGGAAAAATGTGACTTGTCAAGAGCTACTTTCTCTGTATTGTTTCATGAGAAAATATACCATCAAGAATAGCTGAAACCTGAAAACATTGCATTCCTTTTCCAGTATTAAATCAAACCAGATATTGGTAAAAGGTGCAATTTTACTGGAGACATACCAAAAGGTGATAATATTCCTATTGACTGAGGCCAGCAGTTGGCATAAAACACACACTCCTTTTCCAGAATATTATTCCATAAATATTTGCATTTTCCCTCTCCAGTTCACCCTTTAAGTAGCCTGCTTACAATCAAGAAAATAAACACATAAATATAAAATGAATGAAAGAAAGAGATATAATTAAAGACTAAATTGATTCACTCTGGGGGAGTAATGACCCTCAAGTATTCCGGTTCCTTCCTCGTATAGGTAGAAATTCACTATCAAGGCAGAAGACTACCTCAATCAAGCCTAAGCAATTTGCATTTGCCCATGGACAAAACAAAACAGGGATTCTGTAAACTTTCACACCTCCCTGTAGGGTTCTGAGGAGCAGAGCAAAGTGCTGCAGACCTTGCTGTGGCAAAAGTGAAGGAAAGCTGACCCATGCCCCAGCAGAAGACCTCTTTAAATTGAATGGCAATGGGGAAACTGAAGGAGCAGTAGCCACCATGGCCAGGCTTTGGTCCTGTTGTGCTTTGTGATGGAAAAGAAAACCCCAGGAAGATGCCTGGCCCTGGAACAAGATGTGTTCCAGCACGGGCACCACTCTGCCAATATCTTGTTATAGAAAAACATTACCTGCCTTGCTCCCTATATTACTTATGATCTGCGGCGAAGAGTGGCACTCTGATTAATTGCTACTCTAAAGTGCTTATAAAGCATCAGTCCAAGGCAGGTTTACTGGGTTGGGGCCTCCTATGATTTATTGACTAAGGGGAAAAGCAAAGGCCATTCGTAAAGAAGCATTTTCTTCTGGGGGGAGAAAAAAAAAAAAAAAGAAAAAAAAAAGTAATTTAAATCACTCATCCTCTGCTCCCCCAAATTGAAATGTCTGACTCTGGAAAGTAAAGGCAAAGGGTTTCTAGCTGTGAAACTTATGCAAAAAAAAAACCAAAAAAAACCCCCAAGCAACAGAGTTTTACTGCACTTCTCTATAAAGGACATCCTACAAACGTTAAGAAAAGAAACAACCTGAATCAACTGGTAAGAGAGGTCTGAAATATTTTCTTTTGCCAATACAGGGAGCTGATGAGAGAGCTTTAAAATAATCAGAGCATTTCTGCTCTAATACTTCTTGCCTTTTCAACATTGTTGTTGGGAAGGCAGAAGAAAAAGTAAAGCCCAAACGCACTGCCAGAGAGACACACACGAGGCGTTTCCACAGGAAAGATTCATTTGGTTTTGGTTTGTCTCTGTTGCTATTTTGCCTCTTTTTTTTTTTTTTTTTACCAGTAGTAAACTGGTACTTTGGGTTTACTGCGCTTCACTTCCTAAAGCCTTTTAATAGTATATATAGTGCAGGAATGTGAGAGGAAAATATTCCCATACGACAGAGATCCTTTGATATTGTTACTTCAACCAAAACTTTGAAATACAGTAGCTGGCTTTGTGTGTAGCATATGACAATATTTCCCCGAGTCTTATAAACTTTGATTTACTTAACTGCTGTCACTGATTTGACTCACAGAGAAAAGAAAGCACGAAGAGATGGAGAGAGAGAAATAGCTAATGTGTTAGTCTATTTGATGGCCCAGGATTCTACGGTACAATAATTAGTGCAGTCTGTATAAGATATACTTTTGTATAAGTCTACAAAAAAAAAAAAAAAAACGCTATCAAAGAAAGAAAAAGGAGATAATGTCAAATACTTGCAGTAATTTTATCACAATTTCAGTAAAGTATTATGCATGTTTTCTAATAAAATTTGTTTCTGTGTAGTATGTAAAGTTACATGAAGCATGAGAGGAAAAAGGAGCTATAACTCTGTTCTCACAGATAGCGAGTCGACACCTTCCACTGCATTTAGTGGGACCTGTCACCTGAGGAGCTCACACTCAGTAATGTATATTCTGCAGTAATCACAGAATCACAGAATCACCTAGGTTGGAAGGGACCTTTTAAGATCATCTAGCCCAACCAATGGAAAAAAAAATAAATTAAAAAACCTCAACAACCATAAACAACACACTACACCACCCAACACTAAGCCATATCCTTGAGCACCAAGTCAACTTCTTTCTTGAATACCTCCAGGGATGGTGCCTCAACCACCTCCCTGGGCAGCCCATTCCAACACCTGATAACCCTTTCAGTAAATAAATATTTCCTAATATCTAACCTGAACTTTCCCTGGTGCAACTTGAAGCCATCACCCCTTGTCCTATCATCTGTAACTTGGGAGAAGAGACCAACCCCCGCCTCTCTACAGCTCTCTACAGCTCCTTTCAGGTAGTTGTAGAGAGCGATAAGGTCTCCCCTCAGTCTCCTCTTCCTCAGGCTGAATAACCCCAGCTCCCTCAGCCTCTCCTCATAAGATTTGTGTTCCAGACCCCTCACCAGCTTTGTTGCCCTTCTCTGGACCCTAATAATAATCTAACCTAATACCACACTAACACTACTTTGCAACATCATGCTGAGCAATAGCATTGTCTTTAAGGTCCCTTCCAATCCAAACCATTTTGTGATTTATGATTGCGACTGTAAGTGGCTACCTTTCCTCTGGAAAAACCTAGTACCTGGCTTAGAAAAAAAAATCTCTTGAGGTAAACACACTTTTTATCCTGCTTGTACCCGGCAAGTAAACACACTGTCTATATCTCAGCGGAGCTTTAAAGTGAGAGGGCCTCAAAGACACCCTTAGAAATTGCAAGTGGGAGTAACAAGAAATTGTGTCAAGAAATGAAGATTTCTGCTGGGAAGGGCAAAAGTGATTTGGGGATTTCCTCCCCACTCCACCACTGACGGTCTGTGCTGTCCCAACTTCTCCTTCATGACCCAAAGGGGATTGAGGTGAGCTCTGGAAGTAGCCCAGAGAAGAATATCAAACACATAGAGGTGGGATCCAAATCCCTTGTCCCATCCCAGATATGATCACATACAGCAACCATGCACCCACAGTTTGAACGTGAATATAGCATTTCTAGGTCTGCCACATGCATTAGGAGGCATTGATGCTACAAAGCTGAAGGAAGGGGAGGATTATTCTCCAGAAGCTGCTGAGATGCCTTCTCCTGAGCTTGCATGATCTGCTCTGGGAAAAGGAATTGCCTCTTAACTCTCTATGGTGTAGTTTACCTATATGTAAAATGAAGACAGTGCTTGCCCTCAAGGGGTATAGAGAAGCTTAATTAAACAGGAGATTCTTAGCCTTAATCAGACTTCTCTCACTTGCTAAGTACATGGGAAATCCTTCAGTTCAGGAACAAACTTGACACCATGACAAACAAATCAGCTTCCTTACTGTTTTGCCTTTGGGAATCATTTTCCTTGGGAATAGATATTTATGAAGCCATAAAAAAATATACCCAAACCAAACACCACCCCACCCCCAAAATTTCTATCACTGCTGATGCTTCTCCTTTATATTAAATACTTCCTGCATTTTTATTTCACTGGGGATCCTGCCTTTGGGAACTGGTTCCATATTTTGTCTGAACCCCCAGAACATGGCAGGGTGCAAAAAGCTCATTTAATTCTAGTATGGGGGGAAGGATATGTATGACAGATGATGTGATAGGTGAGGGCTTTGAGGTGTGCATGGGGCAGTCCTCCTTCACCCCATCCCATTTCCCAACCCCAAGCCCTTGCCTCTGTGGGTACAGTGCTTTGGGAGAGGAGGGAGTCCATCACCATCACTGCAAGTTTAGTCTCTTGCCACAAAGCAAGCATCGGTCTTGCCAGATGCTGGGCAACTTTGGTGACAGCCAGTGCCTTCCATATATACTAGGACCTTAACGTGATTTGAGAAGATCAGAAGTTTTAAGGTGGCATTCAGAAGCACAGAGGATCACATCTGTTTTAAAGTCAGTAAGTTATTTTTAAAAGGGAGTTGGTAACAACAGGGAAAAGAGTTTCAAAAAAGTCAAATCTCAGTGATTTCACTGAAATATTATCTATTTGTGGAATAAATAGATGCGGAGCCAAATAATTCTGAAGTATCTAAATTCCACCTTCCCTCTCCCACTCACAGAATCTGCTTTCAAGCAAAAATGCCAAATTAATACAAGAATGATAGTTCTCACGGTATCTCCTGCCAGGCTAAGAAGGTACAGAGAATATCCTGAGAAACTCTGTTCTTAGGAAATACTAGTCCAGTTTTGAAAGTTATTAAGGGTTCAGAAAATTAAGAGAAACATCCAGTGTTTTGGTATCTGACTTGAATCAAATTTGAACTCTGGCCCTCCAAAAGTAAATCAGCAGTATGCATGTGAAATATGTTTTTTCCCCTCCTAAGCAAAGCGCACCAGTGGACCAAGCACAGACAGAAGAGGTTTCAAATATAGCACACTCCTTTTCACCAATGAGTACTCTTGGATCCAGCTTCTTCTGCTCTAGCACCCGCCTGTTGGGAGGAGATCTGAGGCTGGTGCTAGAAGTCAAATGAATTTGGGCCAAGTTTATTCATTTTCCGAATCGCAATCCCAGCAATGACCTCCCGTTCCTCCTCTCCCACCATTCCTCTTGGCTTTTAGCTCTTTCCCAGCCCTGCCTCCCCCACCTCTCCCAGAGAGCTCCTGGACACAATCTCTGGTTTTGTGATGGCTTCCCCAGTTCCCCTGGCTGATGGGACTGAAATACAAGCTGGGCACAGGGGCGTCCTAACTGGTTTACTCTTCAGAAACACTGGAGCTGGGATTATTTGCAAAACCTCCTGGGTGCACCCATGCCCTGTTCAGCTCCTCTTCTTCCCTGGCTTCATGATGCACCCAACCGGGCAGCACCTTCCTCCTTCCTTGCTCCCCCCAAAATGATTTTCCTACATCTAGTGATGGTAAGTCCCTCCAGAGACATCCTTTCCAGACCTAGCCGGTGTTATTTTCTGCCTGTGCTCCACCATCCCGTTTGCTGGTCACCCTCCTGATTCCCATGTAGGCTCCTCAGGAAGGAGATGGTTAATTGGGAGACAATTACATTTAACAGTTTCAGGCAGTTCTTTGGAGACAAGAGCTGCCTTTGGTGCTCCTTGCCTGTTAGAAACGCTCTAGCCCAGACCTACCCACTCGTTTTGACTTCATTGTCCCCTGAATCACACCTACACAACCCAGACAGCCTCACAAACTGGGTCACTGAACTGATCTAGCTTAAAAATATCTCAGATATTCTTTAATGAAGTGTCAACGACTATTCTCAGGCTGAAGAGTGACTGGAGTCCCTCCTAATAATCTTGCTTACATATGCAAAAAGTGTGCCCTAATCTAAAATGTATTTATAAAAAAATTATTAAAAAAAAAATCTAAAAAGAAAAAAAATGAAAAAGAGTTCAACATTTGACCTGAGCATATCCCACTCTGTCACACAGACAAAGGAAATAAAAATGTGTTGCTGTAATTTCCTTGACAGCAAAAAACCAAAACAAACAAGAAACCTCACACATATATGTCTAGGCCAATATATATGATAATGTGAAACAATGAGTTAGATTTTTCATGGCCATGTTGAAACTCATCTTGTTAGTTCAAAAGCTGCAACACATAAATGTGACTTTTTTAGTTTTTTTTTTTTTTTAAATATCAAAATCTAAAGAAATACACCCTTAAAACTTCATTAATTAAAAGTTTTACTGACTTTCTGTGGAGTTTAGAATAAGGCAGCTTCACGGCCAGGGCTATGAACACTTTTAGGAAAAAGAGCATAATGGTAATTATTATTGTTTTTATTGGTGATGGTAGTTTAATAGTATTGTTACTACTATTATTATTATTATTAATAATAATAGTGGTAGTATCACCATCTGGATTATTATAACCACAGTAGTGACAAGACCTAATAAGATCCATGCCCCATTGTGTCAGACATTATAAAAGCACATAGTGAGAGTGAGAAAAAGTTTATAATCTAAGTAATTAAGGCAGACAAAAGGTGCAGTGAGAAACAGAGGCACAAAGAGATGAGCCGATGCAGGAGCCCATGGGGAGAGCCAATGTTAAGCCTCAGATATCCAGAGTTAGCATCTATTTAAACACAGGCTAGTTTGTCTATACAAATATATATGTATTAATGCATATCATATTATCCAGCTTGAAGAGTGTAAACCAGGATTAAAAGGGACAGAAAAAAAAAAGAAGAAAAAAAGGAAAAACTATGATTTCATCGTTTGTTTTCCTTAGGTAAAAGATATCTTAATCAGAACTGGACAGACCAGAAGCAATATAGCACAGAGCCAATATCAGGTTGAGCTTTGCTGGTGACAAACTTCAGTCAAAGCCATGTTCAAACCACAACCCATTTAAAAATAAAAAAATAAAAAAATAATAATTCAAAAAATAACTGTTTGTAGGATCTGATCATGATTCCAAGAAGCAATGGCAATGCACTTCCTATTGGAATATGGACAGCAAATAAGAAAACGTGGTGGCATTCCAGCTGATGAAGACTCTGGCTAGAAGGAAGCAGACAGTGTGCATTTTCTAGCACACAGAAATTTCTTTCAGCTCTTACAACTAATCGTCACGTATCCAATTTCAGAAAGCCTCTCTTGTATTTTGCATATTTGGTACCAATGAGTTAACTATGAAGCACAAAAGAACATGAACATTTTTTTTTTAATTTTTCTTAGACTTCGATTTGTATTATATTTTAAATCCTTCATAAACTTGGTATTATGTACTTTGTCGTACATTTACTTTTTAGGTGCCTTACAAAGAATGCCTTATTGGCAGGGCTGCTATAATTATTATTTTTTTTTCAATGAAAATATTTTTAGGTTTGTTCATGTTTAAATAGGCCAGATATTTCAGCCTCATTTACAGATGTGAACATGCCCAAAATATTTCAGCAGCTTAAGCCTTTTTTCCGTGTTACATTTAAACAGTCAATTTTTTTTAGAGCTGCTTTTTGTCTCCGAGTTATTTAAAGTATCATCTTGTCATTAAGTTGCATTATGAGTAATCTAGAGTTCAGGTTTGCACATGACAGTTAATAATTTTAAATTCTAGAGCAGAATAATTTAAAATTAAGCCTTACATTACCTAGGGAAAAAAAAATAGTTATTTTTTAATTGATGGAAAATAACTTCATCCGAAGTGGAACTGTGAGTTTTTTAGCAAATAAGTTATTACTCTAGCATTCAGCTGAAATTCAGACAAATACACAAAATGACATTTAGCACCAAGATCACATTTCTGTAAAGATAAACTGTAAGCTCCGTGCAGCCATTGCTACCAAACGTTGTTTATCTCAGCTTTAAATTCTACTCCCAAATTTGAATAGACTGCAGAGCTAGCAGCGCTGCTGAGGAGCAATATCAAAATATGTGCCTCCTGGGTCTGAAAACCACAAGTTATTTTAGCTTCTGCTAAGAATTCAGGGATTATTATTATTTTTTTTAAAGTTGAGTACAGTAAGTAAATAAATAAATACATTATCTACCTTCATGACCTTTCTTTCCCTGAATGCAAACAGCGTCCATCATTTGTAACTTGACTTTCCATAAAAGTAACAGTTCATAAAAATCTGTGAAACTACTACCGGGAACAAACAAATTAAACAATGACAATGTAATAAAATAAAACTGCTGTTATAGTCCTATAGTAGAAGAATTGCTTCTTCGCTGGGATTAATACATCTTGCAGAAAACAATTTTAAATAATGTGTAACATATGGATTCAGCTTTTATTATTCTTCTAAAAGAAGACAATTATATTTATGTGATAAACTGTTCAGTGTTAGTAGCATAATGTTTATATTACTGGCCACTTAAATAGTCTTTGGCATAGTTTTATAAGGAACAGAAGCCTCCAGATCTTTTGAAATCCATCTTACAAAGTAAGTCCTGTCTGTTACTGGAATGCAATGGTTTTACATAGTTTTCTTGCTGGAAAAAAAAAAAAGAAAAAACCAAAAATTGTACCGCAGGTAATGTCATTGTTAAATTGCACACACGAAAAACTTTCTGCTGTTTTAGCTCCGATTCAGATGGCATTTTAGAGCTTTCAAACAAAAAGTACGAAAGCCTTTTAGCTGTCGGGAAACAGAAGTGTGTGTGGGGGGGAAGCAACTTTCAATTTTAACTTTTTTGGAAATGAAGGATCATGATCCGCTGTTTTCTAGAATAAACCTTTTCAAGGTGTTTTTTCTTAATCCCCATTTATAAGCAGTAAATTCCTACGCTCTCTTATTTTGCTGGGAGATTACATTTAAGAAAAGAGTGAGTTTCGGGTCGTTTTCAAGGAGCTGCTTTTGTCCCCATTATTTTCCAGATAATTTTCAAAGGGATTACACAGAAACCATAGAAGTATTTATCTTGCTATCTTCCAGTGCTTCCGAGTCGAAACTGCATGCATTTCAAAAGGGAATAGGAACGTCTTACCAAATAAATATTTTCTGTTGCTGCTGTGTACATAGGTTTTTATTGTAAGCATTGCCGGCAGCAGCCTTTCTGCATTGCTGGGATTCTGCTATCCTGTGTGTCATTCAGATAACAAGATCATTTGGAAAAATTATGCAGGGTGAGTGAATGCATTTATTTAGGTTTATCAAAAAAAAAAAAAAAGAACGAGGGGAAAAAGAAGTAATAATGCCACTTTGGGGAATGTTACTGTCCTCATTTTTCACTCCTGAAGTGCAAGTTTAGTCTTTCCAATTCTCCACTTCTCGATTGCTTTAAAAGTTTGGGTTGTTAACAAAAGATAAAGTGAAGGGTATGTCAATTTAAAGAGTGTAACCTAATGGAAGCAAAATCTGCATATTCAGTTAATTTGGGATTTATTATCCCAGTAACTAGACTTGCAACTGTTCTAAAATCATTTTGACTGAAGACTTGAGAACAGTACGAGTGGATGGCTGCCCCCACCCCCATTCTTAAAAGAAAACCTGTGCCTGCTGCTTCCAATTTAGTGCAATCATGCCTCTTACTGGCCAATACAAGATGCAGCATTAGCTGTCACATGCAAATGAGTATTCATGGAGACTTTGAAATGTGCAATAAAGAATAAAGACGTGCATTCTGTGAATAATTGTTTTCTTTTATAAAACTGGATCCAAAAGGGAGTGCCATTTCACCCAGAGTCTATAGCCTTTCTATGGTTACAATCTGCTGTTGAAGCCAGATATTAGAAATGAAGTGTGGATAAATGGATAGAAATGAAGTGTGGATAAATGGAGGACTCCAGTTTCCCGTGCTGTCAATCTTTCACAGTACTACATTTGCTTAAGAAGAAATAATCCAACACATGTTTGTGTTTCTTGCTGTCTTGCTTTCTCTTCCAACTGGGACTTTTAAATGCATAGGGATGTATAATAAAGTTGTCCACCTTATATTAGCTTTTTTGATATACAAAGCCCAACCTAAATTCTTCATTTTCAACAGCAGAGATAGACAAAATTGCATAGCAGTACGAGCTCCACTGTGAGCCTAGAGTCTTTCAAAACTCTCTGATATCACTTACCAGGATGAGAGAGGAAGAATAGCTCAGATTTTTACGGCCTATTTAGACACAGAGTGGGCACAAAAAAAACCAAAAAACAACAAACTAGCAAGCTGTAGGCAGATACACACACACATTCGTGAAGCTGTGAAGAGCCAAGCCGAGTTCAGACACAGGCACCTATTCACCCAGACTGCAGCCAGAAAGTCTGTTAGAGAACAAACAGCCATCGACTTGTATTTATATTAAATCACAGCATTACGTGGCCCTATCTTCTGCTGGCAGAACCCCAGCCACTTAGTCCAGTAGCGGGAAGAAAGTCAGCAGATGCCTGAAATGCAGCACCTTTGCAGGGAACTGGAGTAGGTGGACCGTGGGAAGCACTTCAGCAAGTTCAGAATTGGCCAAAATGGGACCAGATGTGGATAAAACAGGTTAGCCAGCAGGAAGAACGAATGCTAAAGAGAGGTGCCGCCTGTACTGTGCGGCAGATTGACCAGCACAGGCTTGCACTCAGCAGAGGGGAAATACCCCTTTGTAGGCAACTCAGTGCCTTGGAGTATGTTTAATCTGAAAACCAGAGTATTCAGGTCAGTCAGAGCTTCTCAACAGGCAAGACATGGCCATCAAGGAATCCCAAAAAGGCAATCAGGGGGCTGGAAAACACTTTTCCCTTGGTCTAACACAAATAACTCCTTGTTGACCTGTTTACTACATACTTTCGCTCTTCAAGGGCAATCTCCCCTGCACATACATGCAAGCACACTGAAGAAATTAATCACCAACATTATCATTATGACTGATACATTTACCATAAACAGAAGTATAAAACTGTAAGGGGGGAATCTGAAGGTGTTTCACTCCTGTAAGGAAGGATGCTCAACCCTTGTAGGTGAGCACATTGACCAAAACCATCCCTTGGCTGCCTCCTTGTTCCCCCCATCCACGGTGGCAGGAAGACAGCTGGTTCTTGATAGTTTTTGGTCTGCTTTTGAGGCCCCCTAAGACAGCTGAGAAGAGGATGACCCTGGGACTAGGGCAAAGGATTTGAAGCAAGGAGGTTTGGTTTCTATTCCTGAATCGTCACAAACTTCCTGCAGCATGTTACTCAGCTCCTCATTTTCCTACTTACCAAATATAGCTAGTAACATTTTGGTATCTTGTAGAGATGTCAGCACAAGCCCTCCAACATACGTATCTGCTCATATATTATCTCAATGTAGTCATTTTCAAAAGCGACTAGCAAATAGTGCAAGCACACAGCTCCATGAGGCTTAGTCATGCAAAACACAGCGCGTGGTGATACATCCCTAGGACCATGGGAACAAAAACCAGGACCTCATTGGCACGTGAAAACATACTTGCAGCTCCTCAAGGACCAGGTCCCTTTACCCAGTAAGGCTAGCCCAGAGGAATTTAAAGCAGCTTATTTATGGATCTTTGCAGCCCTGTCCATCGCACAGGTGGGCGTGTGCTTGGAGATGCATCACAGGGGAGTCCCTGTGATTTGAAGATCTAATTTGGCTTTGCATTATTCTGAGCCCCCAATCATCTACGTTTCAGAAGGTGACTGCAGCCTTATCTGCAGTCTCTGTACACAGTAGAGACTTGGCAAATGGAGTTTGGTGAAATGGCACGGCACACTACATAGGAGGCTGACTATAAATCAACAGATTTTGGCTTTGCTCCTGGCTCTGTCACTGATTTACCATGGAAACTTGGGCAAATCTTTTACTCTCCCTATCCTTCATTTTCCGTACTCATAATGTAAAGATAATGATGCTGCATTGCAAGCTCTTTTGAGATCTCGAGATGTTAAGTGCTAAGTGCATTTTATTAACATTAATAGCGCCCAACCGAGAGGATGCTGTATCACACTAGCCTAGCTGTCCCCAGAAAACAGATTGGTGTGGGGAAAGTGTGCATTTGTTAAGCAGCTTAGACATTGCTCATTCCCATAATACTTCCACAACACACAGGAACAAGATCTGACCTACTAAAACAAAAGGAAAAAACGCCATAAGGAGAAAATTTCTAATGTGACCTGTCATCTTATTTCCAGCCCAGGAAAACTTGGGGATTTGCTAGAGATTATCAGTGTTTCTGTGTGTGGTTATTACACTCAGCCACAACCACAGCGCTTACAACTTGTGGAGACCACTTCCATTAGGAGGCATTAATCACCATTTTATACACTCCTGTTCTGCTGTCATTAAAAAACAAAAAAGAAAAAAGTTGTTTAATAGATGCACTTAGTTACATCTTCTCACACTTTATATGTGACTCAATTTTAAAACAAGTTATTTGTACTGAATTATATTCCAGCTCTTGTATTTACAGCGCCACAGTATATTACAATGTATATTTTTAAAATGCCATCTAACATGCTTTGTTATTTTACGCTTCACTTTTCAATGTTTCTGCTCAAATATGTATCACAACATACACAGTAGAAAGAGTTATGAAAAATTTATTATTAATGCATGTTTTTTCCTCTGCTGGAGATAGGAGAACTTTGTTGTGCATGTTATAAAATGTTAAATATTAGAATTATTTAAAGTTAATAGGATGCCAAAGAAAATGACTAATAATACATTATACAATTAGATGCCTTTCATATTAGTGAATCCATTAACAAAATAAAATACATTCAAACAGAAGAGTTCTGATTTGCAATTTTTAGCAAGGATTGCCCATGTGTAAAGCTAAATTATTTATTCATTTTTTTAAAAAAACTGCTGGATACATCAGTTTGCAATTATTTGCATTATGTTTGAATGCTTTATCATGTGGCTCCAATTCAAAAACGCATATCTCTAAGTTGCTTTAGCATCTTCATTTGTGCAAAGCATTAAACATCAAATAAACAAAAGTAAGTTTCTCTCCCTGGATTCAGCAGGACAACTGACAATTCCAGAAGACCTTTCAGCTGCTTTGGGTGTCTTTTTGACATCACTCTTTAGCCCAGATGTCCCCAGGTAGTTTCCTGTCTCTAGTTTGTCCTCCTAATTGTATCTTTTCTTTTTCTGGAAAGGACTGATTCCCTCCTGTCCCATCCATACAGATCTCAACCCAGGTATCACGCAGCTTTGCCTGAAGTTATTCAGTAACTGAATTGGAGTACTTTTTTGCACTAATTTGTACTAATGGGAGTACTTCTTTTCCCCTGAGTGTTATTCAGATGCTATGGACTGTTTTTTCTGAGTACTGGCTTCTACTTATTTTGAAACTGGTAATCCTGTCTCTTCAGCTGATGTCTACATTGTCCTTAAACAAAACACTTAGGAAGCAGCTAACTTTTCTTACAGTAAGAAATAGATTTAGCACCCAGGTGATACCATCTTCTAGCCATTTATGTCCTGTATTTTCTTTTCACATCAATGTTCTTTCTGTAGAACGGCATCCAACAGCAGCTAAAGAAAAGTTCCACCAAGAGCAAGTAACCTCCTCCTCCTCTTGTCCATCTTCTCTTTACCGCTCCTATCTACTTTATTAAGTTGTTCTCAGTCATTTGTATCATAAGAATGTAATGTTACTTGATGAAAATGTGTTTTGAAATCCCTGTTTGCTTTTTAATTATCAGATTATGTTGGGGGGGGGAGAAAAAAGAGTTCACTCTCTCTTTAGTATACTATCATAAATAAAAATCCAGCATATCTTTTTTCTCTTTCAGGAGGTTTGTCCACTTTCTAATAGTCTACTACCCAGTACAGCCTTTACAGCTCACAGGATTAAAAAGTGTGATGAACCCAACCACCGCCAACATTTGGTAACATCGGTTAAAAACTGGGTTTGGGTTAAAGATGCCCAGGAATGCCTTATTTACTCAGCTCATGAGTGGTGAGGAATGCCTTGCTTAGAGTCTGCTGAGGTTTATATCAAGATTTTGGCATAACCATACTGTCACCCCAAAATATCTCCTGCCCATTTATGTCTCAATGTCAGCCCAGGTTGTAACTCATGGATGAGCCAAGTCCCGCACGTTATGTCAGCCAGTAATAGGGAAAAATAAAGAGTGTGGAACAGGGAGACAGAAAAGGGTTATAAATAAGCAGATCTGTCTGCATCTTGGACACTGCTTGAGAAGTAGGAGTGGAAAAATATTATAAAATAATTTTCCCATTCTATTAAATTCTCCACACCCTGATTATTTCAAGATTTTACCATAGTTATGTCATATAAATAATAACAGTAATTCTATGAGGAAGTGACAACACGCTGAAATTAGAACCATGGATTCAGAGATTGATTTCAAAAGGTGTCATTCTCACAACTCACCCCGAGGTGTTTGTCCACGCGAAGGGTTTTGATTAGGCTCAGGTTGTTACAGAGGAGTTGGGAAACAGGACCTTTGATCTCAAGAGATCTGAACAATCCCCATTACTTTGCCTGACAACGTGCAGGCTGCAGACTGAACAGTGTTAACATTCAGATGAGAGCCGAAAACTCAAGTGAGAGCTCCTCTATGTTCTCACTTGTAAGACTGTGGTACCATGCATAACTCTGAAATTAAAATACAGTCTGACTACCTCTCTAAGTGTTTAAATTAATGGGTTTAATAATCCCTACAATAGTATGTCAATAACGTAAATTAAGACTTGCAAGAGAAGGAAGAAGGAATGTCTCTTTCTTTATGGATGTTCTATGTATTCGCTTAGGACAGTGGGATACAACACATTTATATACCAGGATTTCTTAAAGCTCCTTCTTAAAAAAATAATCTTGTTTTCCCACTAAATATATACATAACTTTTATTATACACATGTATGTGATAGGATTTTTTTTTTTTAACAGGGAAAGACAACCATGTAGTCAAGAAAAAAAAAAAAGTTATTTGCCTATATATTGGCATCTAATGCTTCTTAAATGTTCTAAGACATATCATCTGGTTTCTAGCACCAATTCTCCAAGGGCATAACTGTACTGTATGTGCCCTGCAAGACCAACCAGCCTTGTGAGGGTCTGTCTGATACTCAGCATCCTCGCAAGTGGCACCTCACGACAATTATTAGGGAACTGAATCAAGCTCAAAGTGTCCAAAGAACGTATTAAGGGAGAATGCTTTTCAGGACTGTGTTAGTTTGCTCATGCAAAGAATTCTACTGAATTTCACAAAACTTAAAAAAAAAAAAGG
>VZRU01012638.1:172734-198347 GCA_013398155.1 Pedionomus torquatus | reverse complement strand
TTTACAAAAACATAAAAAAAAAAAAAAAAAGGCGAGAGAAAAAAAAAAAAAGAGAGAAACAAAAGAGACAAGAATATCCAATTCTAGATCCATAAATAATAATGGGATGAGTGACTTGAAAATTTCTGAAGAAAATTGATTAATTTTTAGCAGAAATATATTTCCAAGAAAGATTGTATCAACAAATAAGACAGTCAATAAGAGAGCATAAATTTCCTCTTAAAACCAAAGAAGTTTTCAGTGGCCACAGATGATGTAAATTACATTTTTGTTCTTTTTTTTNTTTTTTTTTTTTTTTTTTTTTTTTTTTTTTTTTTTTTCTAAATTTCCTCCAAGATTTTTTTTTTTTGGAAGTTTCCCAGTTTGGTCCCCAGTGATGTCCGAGTTTGGCCCCCAGCACTTTTAACTCCCACTAAAACTACCACTGTATGTTCGACAGTTAAATGCATCACCAAATTCTACCCCCACCAAAAATCACTCGCTACTCACAACAGTTACATCTACCATAGCATTTATGGTTTTCCCACTTTTCAGTGTACAGAAGACCACAAATACCATGATAAAGCCTAATTCCAAGGTGTGGTAACTTCTCATCCCTTGCCACCCTCCATAATATTACGTAAAGTACATAAACACATAACATCACCCTTTTTGTTGCAGACCCTATTGCAAGCTCCTATGTGTCAGCTAGTATTACACACAAACCACACAATTACAGATATTGACCACAGGGGTGAAAAACACCCCAAATATTAGGCCACACCATGATCTTGTAAGACATGGAGCATGACCAGCTTTAAGTAGGAACTATGCTGCTTAGCTCTCCGGGGTTTCCATCCCCTTGCAGAGCAAGATCATCCCATGCAAAACACCTTTGACACTTGGCTCGGTTTCTCCATAAATATGCCTGGCAGACTCCAGCTTCTGGAGATTATTCCATCATTCTGAAAATCGTCGTTAGAAAGTTTTCCCGTTAGTACTTTTAATAAATGACTCAATAAATTATTTCCTTTCCTTGTTATTTTGGAGCTCTGTGGAATGGTATTTCCTGTAGCGTTTTTATCAGGACAACAAACCCAAACAAAAAGTCACCCGTGACAACAATGAGCAGCCCCCACAAAAAAAAAAAAAAAAAAAAAAGGCAATCCTTTGCTACAGCATGCAAAGCTACAGTCCTCCTCAGTGCCTAAATAACACTCCTTGAGGGGTTATCAAGAAGCTCTTCAACTTCTTGAAGTGTTACTAAGCGAAAAAAGCTATTCTAACGCAGAGAGTGCTGTGGTTAGAAAAGAAATAAAAGGCGTGTCTTAAATGCCTGATCATACAATACGTGCCATAAAATCCATGCTATGTTTGTGGTTGACCACACTGACCCAGTTTACTGCCTCTTCTGCCCCAATCTACCGACTTATTCATCACACTGGTGACAAGAAAAACACAACAAGACCATTGGCAAGAGAAATTTTACAGTGTCTAGAGGTACAGAACAGGCAACTAAGACTTCTAATTCTGATTGATTTCTTTTTTACCCCCTTCACAATGAGAACAAAATAAGTTATATTGGAAAACCACTGATATTCTAGCTCTATTCCCCCCACCCCCTTTATATATATTTATGTGTATATATATATATATATATATACACAATGCGCATCATTTACAAAATAATTGAAAGCACTGGTTGCAAAAATTAGAGCATCCATCAGGTTTCATCACCTGACTTATATTTACAAATCACGCTTTGTGGTACTCCACTTCCCTCCCTTCCCTGCCGGAAAGGGAAGGGTAAGATGTGCAAATCACATCTTCTTTTGGGTACAAAAAAAATAACATTTTGCATCTTAAAACAAACATTCAAACACAGAGAGGAAAGGGAAGAACCCAGACCAGTAACATGCACATATTAATTGATTCACCAACTACTGTGGGCTCAATTAAAGTATTCTGTTGTCAGAGTTTTAAAGCTTGGGAAAAAAATTAAATTAAAAAAAAAAAAGAAAAGAAAAAAGAAATTCTTGGCTACAGCTTGGCATATGCAGGTCTTAACCCAGAAACAAGCTGTTTTATAATTATTTCTGAAAATTGCTTCAGTCCATTTTATTTTCTGTGCTTGCCTGGGAAGTGTGAAAAAGAAAGAAAAAACTATTTTTGACTCAAGGCTTTCAAGGCATTTTGGTTCTCAGCTAGCGAGTAACCCAGTTTGAGCCTGATATTTCCAACATGAACTTTGGACCACTCTTACTAGTTTCTCAGGGAAACTGGCTACACAAGTAACTGCTGGCAAAAGTGAGGAGGGCTTCGCTGTCTGGGCCACGCTTCATCACCAGGAGAACATCACCAAGGCTGGAGGATGGCTCTGAGGTTAGACCCCCAACACGTCTCTAAATAAACTCACATATGCCTGGAAAATGCAACCAATAACCTCCTAAAACTCAGAAAAATGAATGAAATAGCAGGATACAATGGGAAATCTCACTAATGCACATGCACAAGAAATTGAAGACTGGCAAACGAAAAGGAAAGATACTGCAAGAGAGAACCAATCCCTCTTTTTCTTTTCTCCCCTCTTTCTCCAGGCATCCTTGCTGCAATTTTAAATAAAGCCTGCAAAGGTCCTGTTGGACCTTCACGTCTGTAGGTGCTCTCTGAACACTGGCAGCTGACAGAGGACCTGCTCTCCTTTGGCCTTTGAACCTTTGAAATGGGTATATTGAGACTTGGGTATTTTTGAATGGAAAGTTTTCTTGTCTTGCTTGTTTCTTTTTCCTTTTTTCTTCTTATTTTAAAGAAATAAAGCACAAAAAGGAGCTACTGCTTTCTTTCTTTTTCCTTCCTTCCTTCTTTTTCTTTCCTTCTTTCTTTCCTATTCCTAGTTTCCAATTTTGTCTTCTTTCCCCTACTCCCCACCCCCTTTTTCCTTTTCTCCTAGGTGCTTGCTTCAAAACCACCCTGCCCATTTGCACTGACCTGGCAGCTCCATTTCAAAGGTAGCTTTGGTCTTGTGTCTTCTCCACAGGCTCTGCTCGCTGAGACAGAGCCAGACGGGAAACCACTCTGGTTCCCGAGAGCCGAGCCTCAGACATATGGTCCCAGCAAGCTCATATAATCAGTAATATTAAGAAAAAAAATAAATCTCAAGATTGGTTCCTTTTTTTCTTATAGTTCATTGATAAAGAACATGTCAGTGCAGTTGAAGAATCCTGCTGGTTAAAGGTATCATCCTTAGCTGCTCATATGGTCTGAGCTCTAACTTGTCAATTAGATTAATCCGAGCCATTTTAGAACAATAAATATAAGTACAGATGGAATATAAACATATTGAAGATTACTGTTTTTGACAGCTGTTGTTTATTAAATCAAAAATAATGTTGCAATGAGGATTTTGTTGATATTTCAAATGGATAGGAAAAGTAAATAGGAATTAGATATTCCTTTGCAAATAAAAAAAAAAAAAAAACAAAACAAAACAAAACAAACCAACAAACACAACAAAACCACCAAAACCCCTAACAAACTAGCACACCACAACCTCCAAAACAGCCCACGGGTAATAAAAAGACAACGATTTTACTTAAAATGCCACCTATGAGCTACCTTTAGAGAGGGGATATGGCACCTATAAACTCAAAACACTAGGTATGTCGAAATCCATAAAATTTCCAATTACTGCTTCAGAATTTATTGTGCACATATGGAAAATAATACTTGTAAGAGAGAAAGGGGTTTGTGCCTGGTGCTGTCAATACTGTGAAGGATGGGGTGATTATAAAGCAAATTAACAATACTTTTAAATGTGCATTCACTTATCTTTCCAATTAAATCCTTGTTAAACAACTGCACAGACAGTAATGGTGCTTCTGCAAAGCACTGATCAAGACAGTTTTATTGTAATTTTTACTCTGTAACAATTAATCAAGTAGGCATTTTCTTTATTATTAAATTATTTAGTTAATAAATATTCACAATCAGTTCACGTATTTGTGGTTTAAATTTTACTTTTAATTTTCCTTAAACTGAACTATATTCCAGTATATTCTTATAGAAGGAACAACTGGAACACTTGACTTCTTTTTGCTGGAATGTTGTTGGGGTTTTTTTTGTTAATGGGAGGTAATGTCAGGGTAAGATTAAATTCACCTTTTCCACCAAAGTAGATATGAATTTGGATATCTTTAGCTGTCCTTTTTCCATGTTCCATAAGAAATGTGCCCCTTTGCAATATTTAGCCTCTGTAAGAATTCCTATTTCCCCACCACATAAGTATACATAAGTATAGTAACTAAGCCATAAAAACACAATAATTGACCTTTGGATGGTACATGGTGTTTCTCACTTAAAGCACAAGGTATTCCACATAAAATAACGGGATGCAAAGGTCATCTGTGCAGCAAATAACAAGCATTTTGCAAACAAAGCATTGGATATAAAGACAATTAGGAGCTCTCTTGTATTATGTATGAACCAACACTTACTGAATGAACCAATAAGTATTGAAATTTGTACTTCTATGGTTAGTTTCCCTGAACATAGATGCATTAGGATAGAATCCTAGTGTTTCAGCCTCATGTTAGGAACCCTTTATAGCACCATTCTTTTCCATTAATTTAGTACTCATGAAAATTGCTTGTTTGACAGTTGTGGAAATTGAATGCTTTCCCAGCTACCCAGCAGATTAGCCCAGGAGGCATAAGGAAGTAAGATCCTACCTCCTCGCCCAGGTATCTCTGGTCTTCAAGCACAGAGGGAAATTGAGGACTGTTGTAACAGGCACGGGCCAGCAGGATGGGGAGCCCCCAGGGCTTAGAACAAAGAAGTTCTTATCCCATAGCATCACAGTGGGCATCAACACAAGGGGTGTTCAGTCAAAGCAGAGAGTGCACCACAAGCTCACACTCTTACTTACATACTAACAGCCTTACAGACAAAGATCTCTCCTTTTCTTTGTTGATTTTTTTTCCTTTCTCAGGCATTTTTGGTCTCACTATTGGCACTTTTGAGCAGGTGAGAAGCTTGCTTTTGAAAAGCACCTCCCATCTGTCCTCACTTTGATATAGTGGTGCCTTAATGGTCCTGATTAACCTCACCTGGGGCTCCAAGTGACCAGCCCTGCCTATGGGTCTGGGACCCAAGTCAGCTCCATTCTGGGGCTTTGAGCTAAAACAACTGATCTTTTCCATAGCATCCTCATACCCTGACACTGCCAGCACACTTTACAGTGTAGAGAGTAAGGGGTTGTAGAGGGGTCAACAGACCCCTTTATTGAACCTTATACCTTTTCCTACAAGTGTGAATTAAAATAATATCCTTATAAAGATCTGTAAAGTCTTGAGCATACTGATCCTTGCTTAAAATCAGCAAAAGTCCTCCAGATTTTTCATAAAAACCCTAAAGAATTGCCAAGTGCCAAAAATTCCTGTATCATTTTATTATTATTTTCATTAAAGTTTGCAATTATTATGCTTAAGAAAAACTATGAAAAGCATAAGAGGAATGGACATTTCTGTCTAATGTCTCTGGCAATTATAGAACCCCTTATTATGAGTTCTCAGCCAGAAATATTAAATGATTGGTAGCTTAGTTTCTAAAACCAAAATTCTTTCAGTGCATGTAGACTGAGAGTAGTACGAATTTCCTGATGTCACTTTGGTCCAAACAGCATCTACTGCCTTGATTCAGTGATTTGAAAAATGATGACTTAGAGTTTCGAAAGTGCTGAGAGATGTTATAGCCTGGTCCTCTTATGATCAACTGATCTTTTCAGCTTTTAATGGGAAAATAAATCATAGATAAAAGATAATCCTGTTGCACAGAAGCAAAAAAGGTGTGATATCAATAGACTTTTATAGAAAAAGAAAACTCTGTGAAAGGGATAAAGTAAATAAGGTAGTTTGTTCTGCTGATGCTCGTGTTGGCAAGGTCAAAGCCCTGCACAGAAGCTGCCTAACTCAAGAAATGAGAAGGAAACACAAAGTATATTCAGAGAATTTAAAAAGATATAAGGCGTGGGTTTTTTTGGTTTTTTTTTTGTTTTTTTTTTTTTTTTCTATTGTAAACTCATCCTCACTCCTCAAGATCTAGAATGGAAAGGGTCTTTTTAGATTTTTACTTTTCTTATTTCTTCTTTAATGATGAAGTTGTAAACTGTTAGTTTTTCTTTTCACGTTCAACAGTTCTCTCATTTAATTTTTGATGCTGTGATGACATTAACAGTATAGGAAAATGAGCCAAATAAAGCTTTGCTACATTCTAATTAATTATTATTCTAATAAAAAATACTTCGATATGGCAGCCAGCCTAGAGTCTCTTCTATGATCTTTAATTTTCAATGCGATACATATTATTTATATCCTATAAATGTAGGTGTAACACAATGGCAAAGCAGGCAGGAAGAACGAGCCCATTAAGTATTTGGCCTGTATAAGAACTGATTGCACAGTCAATCTCTGCAATGTCAATAGGTTCTTTCAGAACATTTGTTTGCATTTATAATTAAATTAAAATTTAACTGTAATGAAAAAAATCTCTACGGGAAAATCATATATATAAATAAGGCTTTTTTCACTGATAACTACACAAAAATGAAGGTATAGAGATTGGAACTTGGAGGTCACAATAATTACCAAGTGAGAAAGGGATGGGTGGCAAGAGTTTGATTAAACATCATCTTGTGGCAGAGCTTTAGAGGGCTGGTAAATAAGCAAGTCGAGAGCACATACTGGTTTTCAAAGTAACTTCTTGTGACTTATGAAACTGCTGCTGTCTTCAGCATCTAACTGACAGGGAACAACAGGCCCTTGTGGACATCAGGTGGAGACTGCTATTGCCCCCACAAGCACATGTAAAGTAAATCCTGTTCAAACCATCTCCCCAAGGTGTTTTTACAGGTACACGGTGCCTCATTGGGCTGTTACCCGCCTGCACCTTCCATGAGTCACTGAATCGGCAGATTTCTTGCACGTGTCCTAAGTAGCCAGTGTCAGAGTTGTTCTCATATACCATTAACTTCCCTTTTATATATTCATTTTTCACTGTGGTATGAACCAGAAGAAAAAGGTGCCTGGCAGCTCTGGGCTGCAAAAAGCCAGCTTAGACCTCTAGCTGGCCAGACTTTGTCTAGCTTGCAGTATCAGCCCATCTGTTTTAGGTGAAAACTTGAGCAGTAACGTTAACCTCAAGTACGTTAACCTTTGGATGCCACGAGACATGATAGACAGGACCATTATTTTTATGGCACGTTTTTTCCTGAGCAAAGATCCTAGGCGGTGAAGAAGGATAGAAAATCCTGGTTTTGCCTCTCTGTCTCCAAACGAAATACAGTGTATGGTCGTTTGAAAGCCAAGGCAGACTACATTATTGACACACGAATACCCGACAACTATAAATCTAAGGGAACCCAAGTAATGAGTCAAAACCATGAGGCTGATGATTTATACGGTCTCACGGAATTTACTGGCATAAATACTGATTCCTTATAAACCAGAATTCACCCTCCAGTTACAGCTGAAGACAAGTGATCTGGAGCAGCTCAGGAGGTGGTAAACATCTACCCTGCTCCCCTGAAACCTTCCCTAGAGATGTAAATGAAGGTTCAAAGGTGGGAATATCTCTCCATTTCATGAGAATTTTTGAGTCAAAAGTCCAGTTTACATATAGTTCTCCAACTGCAATAATCTCCAGAAAACACATACAATACATAATTTTTAGCAGTTCTATTAATAGTCTCCAGGTAACTTTTAAAAGAGTTAATAAAAAGTAGAAAAAAATTTTGCAGCAGCTTCACATTTGTACTTGATTAATTCAAAAGTGTATAAAGTCTATAACATAATTCAAGGTTTGGGTTTTTTCGTTATTTCTGAGAAGCTTCTTTTTATTTCTCATTAAGCAGTACCAGGAGATTCACTGTCATTGATGATATTTGCTAAGCTATTAAATACAGGGATGTTTAGGCTTTGCCAAGAGTAGTAAACTGTTCAGAGAGGTGAATGTATTTGTCATGTACCCTAATTAGCTACCAATATTGGCTTCCACACTTGTAACAGTATCTATTGATCAATGTTAGATTCGTTTAGGCCGCATCTCTGAAAAATGTTCTTTTGTATTTGTGGAAATATGTTCATTACACGTGGAATCTGCAGAAATACGTTTAGCAAATGTTTACAGGTTGGTTCTAATTCTGGTTCTCAAGTCCGCCAAATATTCATCTTTGCTTTCCTCATTTCTTGGGGTCAAATCTTCGTAATTTCAAAAGGTTAAGTTTGACAGAGCCAGTACTCTACTTTTAGTATTTCCTTTTCAGTTCTTTTCAGCACCTTGTTCTCTTTCGCTGGTTTCCTTTGGATCCCTGTTCTGCTTTTGGCTTTGTTTAACTTTCAACAGCCAATCTGCTATTTTTACTTTTAATCTTTTTTTTTGTTTGTTTGTTTATTTCTCATCTCCTGTTTAACTACTCTTTTCCTCTGCTTACTCTGCTGTTTTTCCTCTCTCTTAGCTGACATTTCCCTCTGTGCAATATCTTTCTACCTTCCCTTTCCCCTCTTTTCCAAAGCATGGCTCATCATTCTATGCCACTAATGTATAGCAGATTCTGAAATACTGTCATCTGAGACAGTTAAGTACTAAACAAAACATTACCAGGGTGGAGGAATCACTTACCCTGATTGACAACAAATCGTAACTTCTGTATTGTTGCCAGATTGCCGCTAACTCTGTATATTCCATCAACATCTAGACCTGAAAGAGAAACACATATTTCATTTTAGATCATATAAGTATTTTTCTGTGTATGTCTGTCAGGAAGCCAGAAGAGCCCTCACAAGTATGAAGAAGAGCCGTGTAGCGAACGACTGAAAAATAATCCACCTGACAACAGCTGAAGTGCCGCCTGCCCGATTAAAACAACAATGAAAAATAAAAGTGGTAGATTAACTTAAGTGAAAACAAAACACCTGACTGTAATTATCTTGTAATTCTGTCAGCAGAGTGTGGTTCTGCAAGGGTATTTGAGTGTGACAGGGAAAGGAAGGGCGAATTAACTCTTGGGTTATAGGGAAGGGTTGGTTGGGATATGCACGATGCTATGATGCTATGCAAACCCTGCTCAACCGTGGGGTGATTTACATGGATAGCGCTGGGGAAACTTCTCAGGCTGAGGCTGGGGCTTTTCAGACGTGCATTTCTGAGGCTGTGACCTTTCTGGAAATAAAGAGATGAGATGCCCACCCTGAGATCGTGATGTGCCTGAGACTACACACAACTGGCGTTTCTCTACTATATTCTTCATAGCGGATCAGACAAGTTTGAAGATGAAATTAAATACCCCAAATAGCATATGCCCTGGAGTACATTTCTTCATTAATATAGGCCATTCTTTTCAAGGACAACCTGACAGTTTTGTTTCTCCCTGCATATCTACTCAAGGTTTATCTTCTAGGTGAAACTAGATGTCATACTCCCTTTTGTGACATATTATCTCCTACAGCAAGCTCTGCTGATATGACTGTTTAAAATAGCACTTCCAGCCCTGGTTGCATAGCTGTAGCATTTCAAAGCACATGGGAACTGCTCTCCTTTCCCAGGAGAATTAGCTATTGTGCAAAAAATGACCAAATTTGCATGCTTAAAAATGGAAAACACTAAACTGTGCATTGTCATTTCACGTTTAAAACTTGCAACTACATAAGAAGCGAAGAGAGTATAGAAAACAGGTTTTTTTTAAGGCTACTCATCACTTGGAACACAAGTTTTAATTAGCTTTTGGCAAGCAATTTCACAGAAAAACTTTTCTCTTGGAAAATGTTAATTTGTTAAAAACCAAAAATTTTCAGGAAACACATCCTCATAATGTACCTAGGGGGAAATTTTTTTCCAGTTCAGGGTGGGGGGAAAAGGAAAAACCAAAACTATAGGAAAGAGTGAAAGCAAGTGCAAAAGCCCAGAAACCAGGTTGTAATTACACTTAAATAGGAAGGAGCTGAGGTTCAAGTCCTTATTTCAAAGAATTTCAAAGATGAGGCCCATAGCCAGTGGACTCAACTGCTTGGAGGTATTCCTCACTGATCTTGAAACATTTTAAAGGATTTAATTTTGCTTTTGAGGCAGACTGGAACCAAATAAAGTCTTTCATTTGTTTGTGTGTTTGCTCTCTCCTTCAACAAACTAAAGCTATTTTATGTCTATCCTGATAGAAATATCCTAACATTCTATTTTTAAAAAGGAATAATAATTCCATGTTATACACTGGTTATCTATGTCTTTTATTAGACAATTTTCTACCCTGCACCTGTGGGTGTCCTGCAACATAATACAGAGAGTGATGATTCATTTCAGGAAGATCCCCTTTGGTTACAGAGGGATAAAGAAAAAGTTTATTTAAGAGAAATCAAAAAGGATTTGGTAATCAAGACCACTTGGAAGTTATCCATCTACTGGATATATAACATATGAGCAAATGGAAATTACTAAAATGTTTAAGTAATGCAATTCTATCCTCAATCTGAGGAGTCTCATTCTGTTTTTGTAAGAGGAGAGCGAGAAAGCATATTCCCAGCATAATTCCCAGCATAGGAATGTAGGACTCTTGTGATAAGGGATTACGAACTGCATCGTGTAACTTGAAGTCTATACCAGAAAGTAAAGAAGAAAAATCAAACAAACCAACAACCAACCAAACAAGCCCCCAAAGAGAACGGTAACTTTTATTCAGATCTAACTCTACTTGCTTCTTAACCTTTTTGGGTAAACAGAAGTGAAAGCAATACATGTCACTTTGCAAGAAACAGCAATGTCTCCCATTAATAGCATCAGTCTGGAACTTATATAAATTATCCTGATCGAATGAAAATGACAAACTATGTTGTAAATTGGAGGATATTACATCTTGAAAAATCATCTGGAGTATACAAGTGCATTGCTATTGTCATTAATTTACTTTGGTCCAGAAACGAGGCCTGATTAACATTTCATTTGGACACTATACAATATGGCAGAGAGAAAAAAAAAATAAAAATAAAAAAATCCAAGAATATCAAGCCAATTATAGTGTTCACGTGCCATCAACTTTCTGCTCCAAGAACTTTGAAAGTTAAGCCAAACCAAACCAATGCAAATTGGTGGATTTGGACATCCTTTTCACGACCACATTATCTTAGCTGGATTGTTAACAACTTTTTCTGGAAATCCAATTAGGTGCAAAAGAGAAAGTGAGAGAGAGAAACATGTCTTTATAGTTCTAATATCCTGATTCTGTGAACAATTTTCAAAGCAAATTTGCTTTTAAGGGCACCTCTATCAAGACTGAAAACATCGCTGCACTGCTGTCAGTGTTTCTTCACGTCAGGCTATAAATACTTAGGGAACAAGATGAAACAAAAGCCTTGCAGAGTTTCCTATCTGGTGCTGGCATTTAAGTACAGTGGTAAAGAACGTTTCAGAAAAAAAAAAAAAAAAGTCATTGTAATAAAGTCCAACTGTTATTCACTATAGGGTGACCTTCTTGTGTGCTGGAGTGGGGTTTATCAGGGAAGAATCACTGGATTTTGCCCTGGAGGAGAACTTTATAGTGTTTTATTTGCTTTATATCCCCATCGCCAACTTTGTTTCTGTTTGTTTTAATGAGGAACCTGAGAACAGGATGGACCCACAATTAGAAATGGCAGCCAACAGCGTGGTAAAAACTTCAGTATTTCCACTCTAAATTTTATGAAGGTATAAGAAACGTAGGAAAAGGACTTATTCAATAATACATCAGTTTAGCTGCCCAACTATAGGCAAATTTTAACTACTTTCATTAAAAAATCATACAGGTACTCCCTGATGAGAAAGTTAAAAGGCAACTGAACTCAGGCTTGGTTGAGAATAATGAACAATAATAAATGTCACACACACTCTGCATAACTGCACAGAAGATATTAGAAGAACACTTATTTAAGAACACTTCTTACACTCCTGCTTCTAACCAAACTGGGAGTAACCATAAATGCAGGTCAGGGCCAGCTCCAGTAGCAGTTTGAGCTGGAACAGGGTAGTGCAGAGAAACATTGAAAATACAGGAAATAATTACAGCTTAGGTGATCTATTTACCCAAACATACTTTTTAAAATATGAGGCAATTGCTTGGGGTAGTTTTGATGCTTTATGAAATTCCTTGGATGAAATGTTCTCACTAATTTTTTTTCTGTTGCACAGGACAAATCGCTCTCCCAAATCCCTTTCCGTTCATCTTAAACTTAATCTATATTTGAAAATATCTTCAAATTTAATTTGACCACATCTTCAAACTGAATATAAAAGGGCATTCTCTCTGGGCAGGGGGGAAGGAAGGGTGGCAAGCAGAAAGTACTCTTTGTTTTTTAACAAGGCTTAGAATTTGAAACATGCCATTTTAAATGATACTAGGTAACTTCCTGCACCCAAACCCATGAAACCTTCACAATTAATGCATCCTGAAATAGGTGTGGTCCCCAGGCCTGGTAGGAGTTTTGTAAAAGAAACCATCCTGCTGGATTCAACAACAAAGTGAAGTACAAACTTGAAGAAAGGCATTCTTTAGTTAGTCCTTTCATTTAAAATCAGTTATGTTCAGGGCAAAAATATTGTATTTCAAAGGAGCCTATTATGCCTTCCCATAAACAGAAAGATCATACGTTTTAAAACTAAAGTATCATTATGTAATCAAGCTGTTGTATTATAAACTATTTTGTGGGCTCCGATGCCCAGGGCTATCTTTACAAATATTTAAGAGGTCATTATCAGGGTATGTTCTTCCTAAAACTATAATTCTTTCCTCCTGTTTCCATATGCATCTTACCATAAATATCTGATATATAAACAATTTTTTTTTTTTTAATTTTATTAAGGGCACAGAAGTGAGGCATAAAGTCATTTAAAGAAGCAGAAATGGGTGAATGCTGCAAATACAGCAATGGCAAGATAAAGTGTCAGACAAACAAAAAAGAAAAAAAAAAAAAAAAAACCAGCACAAAACAACGTGCAAGAAAAATACAGTTCCATAGAAGGATCAATTTATCTGTGCTAGTAGAAGGAAAATCATGAAAAGTAGCAAAGAAGAAAGGTGATGCAGGTCCCATCCCTGGTCCAGAGAAGGTACTGAGTTGCCACAGAAGCAGGGACGGTGCAAATGTTGTGTTAAGTAGTTCTACCAGATAGACAAGGAGAAACAAACCTAGGAGAGACCAAACAGTGGGTGGTATTGGAAGTCAATCTGAAGGACAAAGAGATAATCACTGTTGTAAAAAAATCAGTTTTTATTTATCAGTGCTCATGCTATACATGTCTCTCTCATTTGCAAATTTAATATAAAGAAATACTTGGAGATGACTAAGACTGGCAACAGTGGCAGAAGAATTATTCTGATATTGTAAAAGCAGTAAGAGGGATGCTCTTGGAGACTGGCTAGACTGACCTCAGTCCCAGACAGTCTACTTAAATAATTAATTCAGGTCTCTATGAACAAATAATTCACAGCAAAATATAATTAATCCCAACCAGCATGGTTTCTTGGAAAACAGGGCCTTGTCTAGCAAACTTGTTGCATTTTTTGATAGGATTGGCCGATAAAGACAACGGTGCTGAAAGAGTATGTTTGGATTTCCATGAGGCTTTTGACTTAGTACCACATGACATTTTGATTAAAGCACTTGCATTTTATGGAATTAGCAGGGCATATATTACATGGATTAAAAACTGGCTCAATGACAGACCTCAGAATGTGGTACTTAATGGGAGATATCAGTTAACAAGGTCATAACTGGCAGAGCTCTCAAGAGTGGAGCTCTCTGCCCAGTGCCATCTAATACATTTATCAGAGAGGTGGACAATACGACAAAAAAATCTCTGTTGACAAGGTAAGCCGACGACACAAAGATCAGGGAGACAGTAAATAATGGTAAAATTACAGAAGATCTGCGCTGCCACCTGGAATGATCTCAGTGTGGTTCAATAAGTTTTCTTGCAGAGAAACTCAGGGTAGATCCAACACTCTGGATGTAGGTTACAAAGGACTTGAGGGTTATTTTAGATAATTAGCTGCACGTGATCTCTCAGTTCAGTGTTGTAGCAGAGAGGACTAATGTGATCCCTTGAATTATAGAAAGGGGAGCATCAAACAGAGGCAGGGAAGAGATTGCACCTCTTCATGTGCTACAAATTGGATCTCCAGTAAAGCACTGTACTTGAGATATCAAAGCAAATAAAACGAAACATAAGATCTGTGCTTTGTTGCTTTGAATTAGAGAGAGGACGGAGAGATGTCCTCTCCGTCGGTACTTTTGATATGATTTGCAGGTACTGAACACATGACCAGCACTGCCCACCTGTGGAACCTGTGACAGACAAGCTCGAATTCCAGGTAGCATGAGCAAGATTTTCTTTATTCTATTATTAGCAGAAATCTAACACTGCATCAGAATTTAGTAAAGGCAGTGGGTGAAAGAAAGGAGAGGAGGAATTGTCCTAGTTCTTAACAAGTTAAGAAATGACTCTATAGAAGGTGTCTGATGTGGGGTTTGTTGAATCTCTTTAGGAAATTAACTAACAAGAAATAATTCTGTTTGCAGTAATATCAAGAAGATGAGGGGCATTCCTACATAAAAAGAGAATCTCATTTTTTCTTGCAGTAATAACTTCAAGAGGCAATGAAAGGAGAAAAGCTTTACCAAGACCTTATTGTTTTCAAGACCCTGTAGAAACTGTTTAATGCAAGCAATTACAACACTGAATATGAGCATTACATACTGAGAATAAGTAACAAGTGAATATGATGGATGATATACTTTATTCTGTTTCATATCACTTGATGGTAGAATTTCCACTTAGATATTTACATACAAATAAATAAGGGTAGCGACAGTACAAGGCAGGAGCAATTTAAAGTAGCAGACAGTTCACTGCAATGCAGGGCCACCGTTTAATGCCTAAATCAAGCTCTCTGTGCCTCCGTCTTCTTCTCTATTGTGTGGCACTGCCTTTGACATTCAAGAAGTTTATGGTTTAAAAGCCCCAGAAACAACAAGACTTAACTCGGATGGCTCCCTGTAACAAGCAACAAAATTCAGCTTTGAAGCTATTTGTTTTGAATGTGACCTTCGAACAGGCAGCGTGTTCACTGTAATTTTGCCGTTACCTCCCATATATACTTTTGCTGTTCCGATGGTCCCCCCTCTTGCAGCTAAACAAAGTGACCTCATTGCTTCCCACTGTATTTTCTTTTAAACATTGGCTGGGATGATTGAGATTCAGGAATGTGGGAAAATGGATTCCCAAGCCACGTCCATCCCCTTTAATTCTGAGCTGTAATTTTTGGCTTGGCTTGAATCACAGTCATCACATTTCAGTCTGAATCTCTCTGTAAAGTGATCTTTCTTAAACATTTCTTTCACTCATCATGGGATCAGAAACAAAGCCATTCTAGTCTTTCAGCGAAACACTTACAAACGTCTTTTTACAGCGACTCACAAGAGCTGAATTTCCTTTAAAAATGTTTGAAAAAGAGGAGGTTTTCATTGCCTGATTGTCCTCTTTGTGAATCTTGTCATCTGTATGCCATGAGCTACAGCTATTTTAATCTGTTTTTGTTTGCAATCCATTTGGTGTCCGCCCAAGAAAATGCAGGTGATTCTAATTAACTTACTGCTGAAGATGTGGAAAAATCTCAATTGTGCTACAGAAAATTATACACTTAAAACCTTCCCTCTATTATTTATAACGGCTTATTAATGAAAATGATTACATGAATACATTTACCACCTGATTCATCTTTGTTCACTTTTTAAATCAACAAGGTTTATGCTAAAGGGGGAAAAATCCCTACTAAATACAGACCTTGAGTACACACATCAGCTCCCTGCTTTAAATGGATTGGCAGTTTAGAAGGAAATAACGTTGTCTTACCTTATGCAACACAGTAGAATATCTACAATTACCAAATGTTTGGAAATAGGCATTCTCTCTCTGTAACACGTTAGTATTTAATTTTGTGAATGCTTATTTCTTTTTTTTGGTTGTTTGTCTGTTTTCTCTACTAACACCTCCTTCCCTGCTCCTGTTCACTCTCATTTGCCATAGTTACAGATTCTCACATCTGGGTCAGTAGGTCCACTCTGACCAACACTTAATGTATTTGAAATAAAATAAGATTTCTTTGGTGCTCTGCTACTTTATCAAGGATACTATTTTCCCCTGCTTGAGCAAGAGGTCTTTCAGGAGTATCAGGAGTCTTCAAAAGTCCTCCATCAGGAACTCTCTTGGGATATGAACAGCTCCATGTCGAGCAGTTTAGTTCATTCAGGGAGACTGCACAGCAGCCTTCCAGGATCTGAAGGGAGCTCCAGGAGAGCTGGAGAGGGACTCTTTGTCAGAAGTGTAATGACAGAACAGGGGGTAATGGTTTTAAATTGGAAGAGGGGAGATTTAGATTGGATATTGGGAAGAAATTCTTTCCTGTGAGCGTGGTGAGACACTGGAACAGGTTGTCCAGAGAAGCTGTGGCTGCCCCATCCCTGGAGGTGTTTAAGGCCAGGCTGGATGGGGCTTGGAGCAACCTGGTGTGGTGGGAGATGTCCCTGCCCACAGGAGGGGGCTTGGAACTCGGTCTTTAAGGTCCCTTTTGAACTCTAACCATTCTGTGATATGGTGTTGCTAGAGATGGGCAGTTTCCCATCCTTACCTGTCTAGAGTTGTGACCACGCGACACTATGGTGAGCAATGGAAGAGAATTTCAGGCAGAGAGACTCGAGTTATTCGTAGACAAGTCAATAGCTGCTAAATACTAGCACTGAGTATTTTCTGCTAGGGCCAGCTACCATGGGACTGTTTACCACCTTCCCTCAGTCACCCTTTCTATTATTCCATGCCGTGCAATATAGGCCGTGATAGTCTAATTTGAATGTGATGACAATGTGGATAATGGAGTTTATTTTTAGCAGAATGAAAGCCTGAATAAAGGTTATCATTTTAGGAGGAGCTGACGATGGAAAAACTCACCCACTGTGTGACATGATCAGAACAGCTGGGGATGCAATGTGGAGGGTGGGGGAGAAGAGAGCCAAGGTATTTTGTATGTTCAAGAAATGTATACAACATTGCCATTTCTTATATCCCAGCTGTGCCTGTTAACTTCTGGAAACATGTAAAGCTCAGCAATAAAGCATACTTGACTGATATTTACTGCAATGTGCATTATAAGACATTTTCTGTCACACATTACGTTCTGAAAGAGTTAAGTAACATGAAAAATACAGGCTCAAGATTATATCTGTCATGGATGAAAATACTACATTTATGCCTCATTGTAATCCATTCATTGGTTTATGGACCCCGAGCCCTCCAGGGACTGTCACAACTCCACATGATACTGCTGAGAGCTGGTTTTTTTCTTTTGGATTTCTGATTTAGCTGAAAGAAGTTTAAAAACACATGTAGCCTGACAACTCCCTATTGGCTATACAACTGAGGAGGGTCAAGAGCATAAACTATTCCAGCAAAAGCCAGCTGTAACTTATGCTCACTAAACCGGCTGAAGATCTGCCTGTTACAGACAGTAGCATGCAAGAAATTTATGCATTTTGCTAAATCCTCCCCCTTTGGTTAAAACGTGCTTCATTTGGGGATCCATCATCACCAGCATCACGCCTGTGTTTTCTTGAGCAGCGTCAGAACACTGAGGGAAACTGCACTTTGGGGGCTCTAACTCTCCTCTTAGGACTACAGAGGACTTTCAGTCAGGTCCACTGACACCAGGAGGAACTGTGGTTAAAAAACGAAGGGGCAGATACAATTCTCCAAACATCCCCGAACTCCCAATGCTGATTTTAAAGAGAATTTAGTGGGCAGTGGGGACAAATCTTTATCCCGTTTTCCACAGTAGCGAGAGATTAAATTAGACCTCAGTAGTGTCACCTCCCCATCCTGACTAGCACTGCTGCTTGTCGGACTTTTAATGGTTGGAAATGGAAGAACTGTACATTTGGGCACACATAACCTTCAGCCAAAATGGGTAAGGATTCTGCATTTTTTGGACTGTAGTACCTTTGTTTGGCAAAGAGAGAGAGGTATGTATTTATGATAGTGACTGGGATTGGAAATCTGGGATGGAATAGGGATGTGTAGGATGGCAACCAGAAGTCAAAGGACCACTTATCCAACCATTCCTTGGCTTTTCAGAGATAGTCAAGGAGTGCACATAGGCCCAACAGTCTTCTAACAGATCCATTTTTCACTTGCCAGGCTAAGCTTTGCTCTGTTCAAGCTCAGGTGGTCTCAAGGTTATCTACCCTGTCTTCAGGAGTGGGTCCTGCCCTGCTGGCATCTCCTACAGCTGTTGGGCATCACTGGGAGTGGACACAGGTGCAGGGTTTAACAGCTGGAGTTCCCCAGTGGTTAAAGAAGTATGACTTCAACATAAGAAAAAGGACTTGCCTCATTACGTAACACAGAAGGCTGGGTCTATTTCTTACCATTACAAATTAGACCCGCTCGGTTCCGAATTTCTAGCAGCCAGGATGTACAGAACCCTGCTCTATAAATGGAGTTTGGGCTCTCACATGTAGCCGGTAGTGGTCTTTGCTTGTTCACATCACATTGTAGGCATCTATCTTTGCATTGGCTTTTTATCTTTAAGTGGGAGAAAACATTTAAAAATCAGAGTCTTTAGTCTAGGGCACACTATCAGACACCTTTGGGTGTTACAGACCATGCCCATGGGGAAAACTCAGAGGCTCTCCTGGAAGATAAGTATTCATATGGCTATCTAACACCAACTTACTGAATGCTTAGCATTGCATATCTGTTTTACATGTAAATGTGATAAAACAAAGGTGTGTGTGTGTATATGTATATGCATAGATAACTTTTAACTGGATAGTATCTTTCCCAGTGTACGTTGCACACATTTAGAGATACATTAATAATTAAACTCATGGGATTCCGCTGAATGCTCTTACACCTTCTGTTGGGGGACAAACCTCCAGTCTAAAAAGTGAACAGAATTTTCCTGCTTTTTGCAAAAGTAGGGTTTAGGTTTATGAAGTAGTGACATTAAGCAGTACCATGTGGAAAAACACAAACATTAGTTTTAATATGACAGAAGCTTTATCATGCCTAGCTGGTTTTACATATTTTTTTCTCCGTCTTAGCTGTGGAACTCTGCAGTTATATATATTATTTTTCCCATCTTTCCTACAACATTTAATGAACCCAAACAGGTTCAGGTGACTTAAAAGCTTTTTTTTTTTTTTTTTTCCCTCCATTTAATTTGGGCAAAATCAGAACCATCACCAAAGCCACATTTGGCAAAAAATGTTGTCAAGATATCTCCAGAAAACATAAAAATCCTGAACTGGCTTAGAAAGAGTGATAGTGCCAAAACTTAATAGACTAATGCATACTTCTCCACTTTGATAGAAGCAGCTCCACAGTTTTCATTTTATGGTTTGACATGCATACCATGCTATACTACATTAAAATAGCACAGAATTTTTGTATGAATAGCTCAGGAATTCCTGAAAAGAGTTTTTTTTTAAGTAGAGTCAGAAACGGAACAAATTGCTTTCTGCTTCGAAGTATGAAAAAAAAAAAAAATCCAAACAAAAAACCCAACGAAATAAAAAAATGTAACTGAAACATGCAGGAAAAGAAACGAGTTGCTGGCAATAAAATGCACTGGATATCTGTTAGCTGAATTTTGGGTGAAGTAAATGCATAAATATTGGTATCCTTTGATACTTTAGTGCAAAACAATTATATTAAAACTTGAAGCTACAGGAAGAATTTTGATTTGAATCGTTGTCTTTGTATCTTAATGCTGACTGTGACATGGAATGATGTAAGGAAGGTGGAAATCTAATCTCATCCCTTCTACTAGAGTTCACATAAACCCTCTGGTATCTCTGAAGCCTTGGAAAGGAGCAGTTGGCATACACTGCTTTCCATATCTAATTTCCTTCTTTGGTGAAAACTCCAGTAAATTATTAAAGACATTTACTATAGAGACATCCAAGACACAGTTGCAAAGTTTCTGACACAAACTCTTTCTGCAAGCTGAGCTCTTCGTGTTTTTAACGTATGACATATCAGAATGCAACAAATGCATCTGAGAGATATTACAAGAAACCTTTGTGGATGATAGTGTGCAAAATTCAGATAGTTTTCAAACGCTGATATCTCACCATCGTTTGCAAAGTATCTAAAAGATTGGGGTTCTGCTCAGAGCTGGGAGAGGTACTTCTGGGCAAATTGCTCCATCAATGGACCAGTGCTAATTATGACCAGGGAGTAGCCACTGCTGCTGAGGATAACCCTGCAGGTCAAAGATCAGGGCACTAAATAAAGTGGCTTGTGAGCTCCTCTGTTTTGGTGGTGAAGTAGGAAAACCTGACTGCTTAAAGAGCACCCTTCCAGCACCTTCCACCTCCCTCATTGAGTTCAAGTCTGGCTCATAATTTAGCCAGGGTGGAGAATTTGAATGATTTTGTTTTCAGCGGTCAGAGTAGATGCTCAGCTTGCTCAAAATTGATTTTATAGGCTAAGTGAAAGCAGTTTTCATTAGAAGAGGATGTATCTTATCTTTCTGCTAAGGTTTATTAAAAATATGTAACACCTGATAATTTAACACCGAATGAGTGGCTGCTAAATTTCCCTCTCTCTCTGCCTCCCTGTCTAACACACACACATCTACACACAAACACAGGAATGCCTCTCGACTGCCAAACTATGTGCCAAGATTTTGTTCACTTTAATCTCAATCATATGAGTTAGAGAACCACGAAACAAAGTTTCTACCAAGTATGTTGACAGATTTTTAGTTCTAGTGGCTCCACGGGGCATCACTACAAGTACGCTTAGAAACATTTCTTATTAAAGATTTCTGAGCTGATCCGTTTTCCATTTAAGTCAACATGAACAGTATCACCATAAAGAACTCAACACTTGCTAACTGATACCATACACTCATCAAAATGATTTCATTTCTAAGTAAACAAAAAGTTGTGGTACCTCCAACACCATTGTGTGGTTACTGCTGGCACAGGAAAGCCATTTGGTGGCAGCTACTTTGGTGCGTTCTATCACGTAACACCATGTCTGTTCAGGACTGACAAATGTAAACATATGGTTCAAAATATTGGGGGGAATTTTTCCTGGGAAGGTGGGTTAGAAGCATGGAATAACCTCATCTGTCTTGTGAGGATTTCCTTATTTTCTGAACAAAGACATCTCATAGAAGCCCCACCACCTTACCCTCCATTTGGAGGGCTCCTCGGTGATTCTAAGAGCCTCAGGACTACCTGTAAATGGCCCATAATCTGGGCAACTGAACAACTTGTTCTTTGTTTTTAAATCCTGAGAGAAAATCTGGGTATTTACATTTCTGATCCAAATACATAAAGCTTAAGGCCCTGATCCAACAAAACACCAAAGCATTTCCTCAACTGTAAGGAACAACCATTGACCGCAAAACAGATCTATTCAGGTCTTAAGACAAGTCTCTCCTGGTTTTGGTGGACAGAGGCTGGTATCAGTAAAGTTGGAATTATAGACTGAAACAGCCTATATCCATTAAAAAGTAGAATAAGCATGAGAAAGCAGCTTCTAATAGCAGCATCTGTTTCCCAAGAATTTCCATTATTTGAAAAGCATCATCTCTGACACACACGCACAAAAAAAGATGCATGAAGGGATCATGAAGAGAGAGCAGGATCAGGCTGGCTGGAGCTACTGAGGATCCAAACGATACGGTTCGGTTGTGTTATGAAACCAAACGGCCACATTTTGCTCTCATTTACATACACGCCATTCCTCCCAAACCAGGGAGCATTGTTTGTCTGTGAGAAGACAAAAAGAAATTGGTTTGCTATATAATTACATCCATGATCTGTGAGGATCCTGATCAGAGTTAAACAATCTGCTAAACGGCTACACAACTGGAGACCTTTAAAAGACTTGTTAATTCCTTGGGGGTTTATCATGCAGTAGCCAATTTAGGGACAATTCAGTTACTAGACTGCTAACAGTATCGGTTTCATAAATTCAGGGGAGTAAAAGGAGCTAAAAAATCTTCTCTTAAAGAAGTGAAAACCTTAACATAAAGCCTCCTCTTTAAGCTGCCCTCTTGCTTTGCCCTCTGCCTTGCTCCTGCAGCTTTCTGTTGGTACAATTTCTCTCACTTAGGTATCAATCCCATTAGACTGCTATATTATATGGTTAAAACACTGATGTAACACAAGCTGCTACAGCAAATAATTGAAGTAATAAAATACAACTGCAGTTATTTGCTCACTTAAATTGCAGGCAGAAAAAAAGGAGACAGGGTTTTCTTAAGCTGACCCCATAGTGGCGCATACAGACAGCAAAACTTTTTTTTAATGTGTTTTCTTTTATTGCGGTGAAACTTTTTTGAAAAAAAAAATATACTGCAGTTGCAGTAATTTTATTTTTTTTTTTCCACAGGAAAAGCAATTAGTCTACATTATGCCTTCATAATTTTATTTAAAAACCATAACTTTATTTTTAAACAAGTAGGATGTTGAAAGAATCGGAAACTACAACTAACTATTTTATTTTTTTTTTCCCCCTAAAGAAACTTAATGGACTTAACTTTTTTGTGTGTGTGTCCGTGCGTGTGTATGTGTGAACATCTCCTCTAGGCCAAGATTCATTTTGTCAAGTGTTTGCCCGAAGTGTTCTATTAATGGCTGAACTGTAAATTCTGACTAAATGGGGTTTGCAGTGGAAATACTGCCAGCTCCTTGCCTGTGATGGCATGTGTGCCGTACTAGGGCACTGTGCCTCCCATCCTTGCTTTATTCAGGAGGAAAAGAGAGGATTTTTGTGTCTAGCTTTTTATCTTTTGCATGGCTAGGAGGTGGATACCCTCGTGCCTGAGCTTCCCTGAATCTGACTCTGGCCACGGGGTATGTCAGGACCTTCATTTTCTCATTGGCACAGAGTAAGTACCAGAGACAGTCAGCTGGCTTTAAATTTCTCTGGACTTTTTGCTTCAGCGTGTACAAATGTCAGCTGCTTGATTTACAAAGTATATTAACATTATTTCAATATCTAGAAAATGTTGTTTGACTCTTTTTTTATTTCATAGGTTAAGTGGCTTATTTTATTTATTAAGCCTATTGAAAAAGATTTTATGGAAAATTCTGAAGACGAAATGCCCTGTTTCCTTCTACATGTTCACTAATAGATATATTATACAATGCTAGAAAAAAGGCAAAAGGCCAAACTCATCTCTGGTGTAATTCCAGTAAAAGCAATAAAATTACACAAGGCATGAATTTGGCCCAGGCATTGTAAATGTTACTCTGGTGCACACTGAGTGTCTGCTTGTTGTTACTGGCAAGGCTTAAAATACAAATCCCCCTTTTTTTTCATAGAAATGGATGCGTTTCTCTGGAACAGATTAATCAATGAACCAGGTATCAGGTAACCATGACAAAGAACGCAACTGGTTCAAATGCCTGCCTTTTTTAATGACTTCTGCTCCTTCTAACTAGCTTACAGTCTCTGCTCTCAAATGTTTTAAATGTATTTATTCTCTTTTGTGCATTGTCATTGCAAGGCTTTTTCTCTGTTTCCTTCTTCTTTTTTTTCTCTCTTTTTCTGCCGTTGTCTCCTTTTTCTCTAATTTGTCTTGTATGCCCTTCCGTGATGTTTCCTGTTGACACTTCTTGATATTTTTTCTAACTCAGAATGTGGCTTTCTAGCAGACACAGAGGCCCCAGAGTGAATACCCTTCAGAGCCAACTCTGACTTGGACCTTGCACAACGCTATTAACTGGCTCCTGCTCTAAGAAAGGTGGCTATAGCGGGATTGCCTGAGCCTGAAGACAGAAATGGTTGAGGAAAGCTTGCCAATATCTTTGCACTACATTCAACCGCTCTTAATTTCTACTCAAAAGAACAACAATAATAATTATATTAAAAAAAAAGAAAAGAAAAGAAAAGGCAAAACATTTTAAATCACCAACTTGCAAGGGCTTTTCTCAGAACTTTGTTGTTTTGTATTACAATCGTCTGTATGTTTAATTTTATGCTTTTTGGCCACTTTAAAATAAACATAGTTCAATGCCCTCAGAAACAGTTTTCTTCAGCCCACTAGAATTCCCTGGAAAAAGGCTTTATCTGCTGAACTGCTGGATATTTGTACATGTGTAATTTTTTCTCCTATCAGTTTGTTTTGCTTCCTTATTTTTATTTTTTTTGTTCCCCTAAATTCAGTGCATATAAAAGTTGGGAGCAGAAGCCTCCTTGGAACAAGATAGAATCATAAAAGGACTTCAGGAATCTCATCACAAGCTAAACAGTACAAATTGCACATTCTTCATGGAAGTATTAGCTTTTAGTGCGTGCCTGGATCCAAGAATAATAGATTATCCCAAAGTGGGAAAGAATGAACAGCACAAAATTAGCAGAACTGGGAGCTCAGGTCATTTGGTGGAGCAATATGATCTCCGTACTTTCAGGGTACTGAATTCTAAAGCCACTGGAAACAGTATGTAAAATTATATCAGGGAAAGTAAGGAAGCATGTGCAAGCCTGGGAGAAGGGAAAAAAAAAAAAAAAAAAAAAAAGAGTAGTTTGGAAAATACTTTTCAGGAGGAGAATAAGTGCTGAAAAATCAGTGAATGAACTAGTAGGAAACAAACTGCTATTCACAAACAGTTTCTTGCTCTGAGGATAGAAATATGCTAAAAGATATGACAGAGAGGAAACACAAATAAAATACATTTCAGTGGTTATTCAGGGGCCAAGTGCTGTTTGGGAGTAATCCTGTACTCAGACAGAAATATAAAACTGCAGAGGATAGGTCAGTCTCCTGAGGTTTCTCTTCTTCTCAAGGAAAACTTGCCAGAACAAATCCTTTATGCCACCAGCTGATGGGTTTGGCCTAATCCTGCTGGGATGTAGCCCAGGAACACTGTACATTTGGTGGAAGCTCAAAGATGGTGGTGAACATACTCTGGCAAACCACCCTGTATTTTCCCACTGCCTTCCTCAGGTCCTCAGGAAGGGGGCTGAAGTGTTTTGGAAAAACCAAACACATAGAAGATATTGCTTAAGCTAAATACACCCCGGAGAAGCAAGTCATGGAACGCAAATCTAATAATATGGAGTATTATAATATATATACAGTGATATAAGTTCCTAGAGGTTGTATATAGTGGCTACTAATGCACACCTTGGCTACACGGGCCTCACATCTTCTGCCACCCTCTCCTGTAATCCACTAATTACCCAGTACCAAAATTAGTTATCCCAGCATGGGAGTCATCAGCTTCAGGAGGTGTTTGGGAGTTGTTTTTTTTTTTTTTTGCAATTCTTCTGAGGTGTTCTCTTGCCGTAGAAAGTGAGTTAGCATTAAACTGCTTTAAAAACACATTTCTTTCCTTGCAATACTTTATATTTTTAAAACACGTTTCCTCTTTACTTACCTCCTTAAGATAAGTGAACTCTCCTCTATGTAAACTTCCTACCAGAATACTGACTACCTTTTAAGCGGTATATGATTTAGAAGGTAATGAAATATCACTTTCTTTTTTTTTTTTTTTTTTTTTTTTTTTTTTTTTTAAATTGTTTTTAAAGTTTTTTTTTCG
>VZRU01012638.1:117478-164437 GCA_013398155.1 Pedionomus torquatus | reverse complement strand
CCCCCCCTAGAAAATTATGAGCATTTCTAAGTACATGATCTCATGAGTCATCCAAATACTCTGAATTCTGGGTATGCCTGAACCACAAACTCCATGACTCTCTCTAGTCAATTGATTTTTTTGCTGGTTCTGTTTCTGTACGTAAACACGGGGATGGCAGTAGCTGCACTGCCATATTTACACTCTTAGAGTTCAGAGGGATAGTCGAGGAAAACTCGGTTAAGCTTTGTTTGTGCAGGATTTTGAAAACAAGGAATTATAGGAATGGCACATTAGAAGCTTTTGTAAACTAAATTTATGTGTAACTAAGACTAAAATGTTATTCACTTATTCTTTAATAGGTGCTTATACGTATTTTAAAAGTAGTTTGGGGGGGAACTATCCAGAATATTTTTTTTCAAAAAGTAAGAACTGCTCCCAAGAGGATAAAAGAAAAAAGCCTTTGTTTGATTTATTTGTGATAAGGCCCTTCAAAACTTCATTTTTTATGACTTGGAGAAAAAAGATGTACACAACACTCCTAACCTCTTGTTATGACAGTTTATGCTTCCTATCCAGCTTATTTAACTCAAATGCCTGGGAAATAGACACAATTACCACCTTATGGAATGCTACTTAACTTTAAATGCTCCCCTCTGAATAGAAATCCACTTTATCTTCTCAGAGTCATTCCAGTTTCTCAGGAATTATTTCCTCTATAGGCTCCTGAAATGCTCTTGTTTCATCATTTAAAAATTTAAACTAACAATTGTTCAGAAATATCTTTTATTAGAACAAAGGCAATTCCCATACAGTGGATTCTGTTCACAAGAGCTTGTACAAAGGAGCTGCATACTATGCCCATATACAGCTTTAATCATTCACTCTTTCAGCTGTTATCAATTTAAAACCAATGAAACTCCCACACTGAGTCCATTTGAGCAGTCAATTTTAATATCTTGGGGCATCTGTAGTTATTCTGAATTGGCTGCAAAAGCAGAACTAACAAGTTAAGCTCTAACCATAAGTCTACATCAGGCTGGTAAACCATACATCAAACACAGACAGTTAGTCAATACCGTAGTATGAAAAACCAACAAGCATTTTTAAGAAGAGCAATATATTCATAATATGTTTGGTGGGATGGTTTACATTACACATCCCCGATATCTGCGCATTAAACTTTCTGTTGGAGATGGTGGGGTGGGTGACAGCTTTGCACATGGATATAAAACGAGACACCAGAAGAGGCGGGAGTGGACATGCACAAGTTGTATAATATAAAATGATGGTTACAGCTGCAATGAATTGCTCGTTCTGGGCAACTTCGAGTTTTCCCTGAGACTGACAGAGCTACTTTNNTTTTCTTCTCTTTTTTTTTTTTTTTTTTTTTTTTTTGAGTAGCTCTTGCAGTCTGCAGGAAAGCCACTAATTCGGAGCTGCAGAAATCTAGTCTATGGGAGACAATACTTCTGGAAAAGAAACAATTAAAACAAAATCACTAAAGCCACATCCTCACTGAGAATGTCATTGTTTAACTGGTTTTGGTGTACATGGATGAGATGTGGCCACACTTGGAAGGAACTTATGCTTCAGTGTTTTTTATTAAAAAAAAAACAACAAACCCACAGAAGGATATGTCCAATATTCCCATTTCTCAGGGAGAAGCTCAAGTTTTGATACGAGAGGAGAAGGTATAAAGGTGTAATGCCCAAGTTTGTAGAAATGTGAATTGTATCTGTGTGATTCAGTGCCTCTTCCAGGAGCAGAGTTAGCTCTGCTACATCTGGATTTGAACTGCTGGACTGCCAGAGCTTTGTATTAACATCGAAGTTGTCTGTTTTCTTTGAATTTGTTTGAATGGTGGGAGGGAAATGGGGGAAAGGGAACAAAAAGGCAAAATAACAGAGGAACGTACAGAGAGAAGGACAGAACACTAGGTAGAAAAGCAGTGAGTTTTCTGGAGGAGGAAGGGATGTGGTTGCAAAGGACCATGTTTGGAGAGGTGACTTCTACTGGCTGCTCCATCTGTAGAGTCAGACATGTTAAGTCAGACATTAAAATGATGCTGAGCCCAGACTGGGCTCCAAATAATACCACGACACTCTTGCAATAAGTGGGCCAGGTCCTCAGTTGACTGAAGTTGGCGAGGTTGTCAATGGAGCTCCCCTGATTTATGCTAGCTGGGAATCTTGCCAGTCCTTTTAACTTGGAGATTTACTATATATCGTTGATCTGTGGTGGTCATCAATTTAAAAAAATATTACATTTGTGAACAGTTACTACCAAGTGGCATATGAGCTACCAGATTTGTTTCACATTCTCAGAAAAAGGGAAAATAGAGAGTGTTGCAGACACTGGTTTCTTTGAAGAAATGGTGGTGTTTTACTGGGGAAAACAGCTGATTTGAATTTAAAGAGAGAGTTGGTCTACTGCTCTCCTCAAAACAGGTCTCCAAAAATGAGATATTTCAAAGTGATCTGAATTATTCCTGACCATCATGCCAAAGGAGAAAGAAAAATATACTTTGTCCAGTGTTTGGCCATCCACAGGGTTTTGGGAAACCTACTCCCACTGTCCCTGCAAGTCAAAGGAACAATTTCCTAACTTTCCCTAAGTTATTACAGGTACCAGATCACTTGCTAAACTCCCATACAACCCAGAAGAATCACAGAACAAGCCAAAGGTAAGTCTTAACCTATTCTTTTGGACTTCTCAAGAGCATTACACTCATTACATTGAGTTAATCCAAGGTCCATTGAGACATATGGGACAATAGAGACGTTTTCCCTTGTCTGGACGTAAAATGGTGGGTGATCTCTGTGCTGCTATCTGCACAACCACCAACATATGTTGAGCCCTGCTCTATGGGCTATCAAGCCAAATCACAGCTAGTTCCTTTCACTAGCAATTGAGTGGCTTTTATTTTCGTCTTGCAACAGTTGTAACCATTCCAATTTTTATGCTGTTTTGGTTTTTGCCTTAACTTATGAAATAAATTCAGTGAAGTTACTTTGGTGTCTAGCTTTTGGGAAAAAAAAATATAAAAAATCCACCCTCCAAAAAAAAAAATTAATTTCTTGACAGCTGCATAGTTGCATTTTCCTCATTTCCCACAGTGTCATTTATGTTAAGTTGTTAGTCATGGGGTTTTTTTACCATTTACTGGAAGTGTATTTTGTGATAGTCTATTACCAACCATAGCTTTAAGTTGGTCTTTTTTTTTTTTTTGGTGGACTAGAAAGGCTCAGAAATCAGGAAGTTAGCAGGCCAATATCAAGTTGAAGGTTGGCAATTCATTTTGGGCAATATTAAATCACGACAAAGCTCAAAACACAAAGATCAAAGTTCAATTATAGCCTATAAAGCAGTTTTAAAAGGGAAGATTTATATATTATTTTTCTAGCATATTAGTGCAGATTCTGTAAATTCTGAGAATATTTCAGTCCCGAGGAACTGAGGGCCCCTGCCCTAGCATATAAATTTGACCGCAGTTATTCTCAAAATAACACTGTTAAAATGGCAGACACGGAACATGCCTCTTATTTGCTGTTTCTAGGGTTGTGCACGTGTGGGTATATGTGAACACGAGTGTGCACATAGACACATGCACATTACACAAAGATACTGTACCACACATCATCTCAAAAATGATTCAAAACGCTTCCAGACCAAAAAAATATGTCATGCAAGCATGAGTGAGATGAAACGAAGACTAACGACCTTCCTTAGGGCTCTCATTGGGGCAGGAAAGGCCCCAGTGCCCAGCCCATTGAAATTAATGGAGCCAATGAGCTCTTCCCATTCTGGCTTCTTTTATGCAGAAGACTAAGAAGCCAATAGGACAGTGATGGGAAAAGGAACTTTTATTCATTTACATGTCGGTCTGCTACATAACCTTTTCTCATTATTATCTTCCTACTTGTTCTTGTTTGTTAACCACCCACTTTATTTACCACATGGATATTTGTTATGTTCTACTTAAACCCAGTTTTGTGAAGAGTTAAATGACAATCACACGATTTCTAGATTTTCTGATAACAGTGTTGGCAGAACAAAGTACCCCAGGAGATCAAACTGCTATTTAATTTTGAAGCCTGTATTCCCAAATTTGGTTAATGTGAAGAAATGTGTCGAGTCTTCTGGCCAAGTGTGTACACATCAGTGACTTAACAGAGCAGAGAAACTGTGTTTAAGTGAACTTACCACCTTAAAATGTATTTACTCATGACTATAGTTTACGTGTTAAATTTATTGGAGTTTTGGTTCCAATGTGACATACAATGTAAAAAATCAATATAGATTTGAGAGCTTTATAGTGCCCCTGGCCAATATGAATAGCACTTGATGAAAAGTGAAGGTTTTCGCAGCACCTACAGTGCCACTGCATTGGAGTAATTAACACCACACGCTTCACCGATATTTATATCAATTCTTCACTAGCACACAGAACGGCTCTTTGTCAGAAATTCGGTACCAAGATGTCCTGCAAGGCTTTAGACACACTTTTATTATGAGCCCCTATTTTAAGGGATTTACAATTCTGACAGAAGTATTTCCCTATGGGATAAAAGTTAGTATGCATGTTCTCAGAGCTGGAGGAATTTTTTCTTGTAAAAATTGGTTAACATTTTTTTCCCTTAAGAAACGAGCAAATAAATAGTTTTCAGAGGTTTCTGCAACCATTTAAGTCACCTTTAGAAAAATAAATAGATGCATCTTATAATACCAAATTTGGCAAGCTTTTCATTTTTAATCTGGTTGGTTGCATTTTGTGATTTAAAAATATTCTAATGTGAGCCTAAAAATTAACATTTAAAAGTGGTCTCTGTATAAGCAGTGCAACTGCATTTTCATAACATTTTAACAGATTAAGGGATAAACTCTGGCGAAGACAATGAAGGAACCTTATCAAATAAGCATTTCACATAGACTTACCGTAGATTGGAATTAAGCCGTGCTAACGAATCCTGCCTCATTTGCATGGCCAAAACCTAATCCTAATGAAACTTCATGGTAGATAGCTAACATGCTTTCTTCATGGTAACATTAGTTGGGTAATAAAACCGTGCTGGGGACCAGTTCTGAATTACTGTGTCACAAACCATGAATCTTCGTTACCCACGGAAGAGTATCCCAGGTAGAACCGAGCTACGTTTATGAATCAAGAGCTTAAGGCAACTGTAGCCAAGACCAAATGCATCTGGCTTTCCTAGAGATATATTAGAGGATGGATTTGAGTTATGCTAATGAATCTGGATTTGTTAGCAGGGATCACATCTGATCCCTATGTAACACCACAGGAGATTCATCAGCCACACTTTATTAAAACTAAAAAAAACCCACCCTTAAAGCCAGAAATTAAAAGACTATAAATTACAACTCTATTACTGTAATAACTGAAACAAACTAATATGATACATTCAAATCCCACCCTCAACCCACAGAGTGCTTCAAAGAGGCCAAACCCTCCAATGTGTTGAAATCAGCCAGTATGAATGTGCAAAGACAGATCTGGAAAATTTGGTGTGGGATTCTGCACACCTCAAGCACATATAATTTCTGTATAAAAGGCAAAGCTTCTGTGGCAGTCAGAAGCAGAAGCCCATCCCTAAGGCAGGTCATAATTCCATATAATGAAGACTTCCCTACAGTAAGCAACGTTGCACTGAACGTTTCTGCATGTACCCAAACCATAAGAACTTAATTCATAAAATCTTCTCCTTCTCTCCAGACTGGGCCCCAGCTGGTGTTTAACCCTTGCGGCCACTGTAGCTTTTGCTGGCTGGGGTCAACCTCTTGGCTTGAGACAGACAAGTTTAATACACACAAGCAACACCCCTTGCCATTTTTGACACACCACTGGAAAACTCACGCCCTAGAGATTGACAGAGGCTGCTGGCAAAGTGCCTCTTTCTAGTCAATTTGCATGTGCAGTTGTGGGTTTCACACATAATAATTTGGGAGTGCGTAAATTTTTAAAGCATTATTCTAGACAATATTTGAAAACATGGCTTTGCTTGATTATTAGTGGCCAGAAAGCTACTGCCTTCAAGTTAACAACCAGCTTCTTAGCAAAACTCTTGCTCCTTGGATAAACTCAACAAGCACGTTTTATCAATAAGATTTTTTTTTTTTTTAAGGATATGTGAAAGTGATGGCTGACAAGCAAGAAATTGGAGCAGAAACAAATCACGGATTCAAAGCATATACTTTTCCCTGGCACATATTTTAAATTGTTAAAAATGTATATTGTTGGTGAGTTAGAAAAAAAACTGGAGACGACAGCAGAAAGTATTCCAGCCTCCCCTAGAAAGCAAATTAGTCAGCACAGCATCTGAAGTTCCTCTTTCGAATCCTAAACTATGGAATAGTTTAGAATTCTATTCTATAGATTAGAATAAGCTATTCTAAAACTATATCAACATTATTTCCTTAAAAAGAATGGAGTTTTGCAGCATAATGATTTTTCAATGTGTATGGTGAGTGCTGTGTTAAGTGGAGGGGCTTCTACTACATGCACACCAAGGGAGAAAAATTGAAGCAATCAGATTTCACAGAGATATATGTAACTATACGTTGATATTTTTCTTTGCAGTTTGGCAGTGTAAGCTTTATGAGCTACAACAACGAAAGCATATCTAAGAAGTATCTGTCCAATGCTTAAAACTTGTAAGATTTACTGAGAATGAAAAATTCACTTGTGGATTTTTACTTTTTACTCAAAAAAAGCACGTAAGACTGAACACACCTTTAATAAGTCCCTTGTCTTGCAACGTTTTCAAGGAGGGTCTTCGGGAGATGAACTTCTTTAATCTGCTTTTCACTCGGTTTCTGTCATTTGTGTCAGAGGCACTGTAGTTCAGTCTGAAAACTGAAGGAAATCAAAAGAAAAAGCTCCAGTGAAATGTTGTTTTTAAGCCCAAAGTAGTTTGTTCAAACATCCTTAGAAAATAAGGGCCACAGCCCCTCTAGTAACATCGTGCGGTAGGTCACAGCGTAGCTGGTTGGATGGTACAAAACGTCTGATTAATACTCCTGTGAATAAACACGATGAGTTCACTCTGCTGGTTATTCACAGAGTTGTATTATTTATTGCCCATAAGTATTTGGATGGCGACCAGTTTACTCATGAAATGTTCACGAATCCCACAAGCTTCACATGGATGATTTTTCAGCCGAAACTCTGGACTCGAAGTGTGCTATGCACGATTAGCTCTATACTACTTGTTATGAGAAAGGATGGATGGTTACACCACTAGTGAAGGACCGAATTCTCTTGCCAAGATGGATTAAGCGTTATATATATATTTAATGCAGTTATAGAAAACATGGCTATATGCCATGAAATGTGTGCAAGATGCATTAATTTACAGAAAGAAAAGTATTCCCGTCCTAATGATTATATTTAATTATATTTAGGCATTTACCAAACTGAGAAACATTTTGAGCTCAATTTATTCCTGCTCTGTGTCAAAAAGACATAGAACCCAGCTGCAGAAAATCCCCTGGAGGAAGATTCAAAGGCATAAATTTAACTTTTTCTCTGCTGAGGTGCTTACAGGGCACCATCAGAGCTATCAAAACTGGCTGTATTTGTAGGAAGGAGAAACTCAGCATGCTCCAGAAGCAGCAGTGATGCTATGGGAAGACCTTCTCCAAAGCTTTCCCTGAACCAAGCAGATTTCTAATGTTTTCTAACAAATTACCTGAGTCTCACCATCCCTGAACAACCCTTGTCCTGAGTCCTGGGGTCTTTCACCCGCCCAATGCTGATCGGGCCAGTGGGGAAACCCAGAGCTGCTCAATCGTCCTTGGTAAGGACCTCCAGCTGAGAGAGGGGTGGCCTCTGTTTTCTGAGGAAAGAATAGCTCTCCATCTTCTCTTGAAAATCAGACAATTAATCAATCAAGCAAGCAAGCAATCCACCAAAATACAGCATTCTCCACAATCTGAATAAGCAGGAGCTGGTCCATTGTCCCTTCAAGAGGATTTCTAAACGGTACCCTGGGTAATCTAGCTGGGGTTGCAGAGATGCTCTCTAATCTCCTCATCCAGACTGAAACTTTTCTATAACACAGTGATCTTAATAGAGGATCCAAGGGAAGAAAAAGAGCAAAAATAAAATCACGATCATTATCACTGGGATATTTTGTAGCAAGAAGTTTCGCGTAAGTTATAAACAGAACCAGAATGTTTCAAGGTGGACAATTAGAAAACAATGGCAAGCTAAAATAACTGGTTAAGCAACAGTAACAACCCTGGAATATTGTGGTTTACATTACAAATCTGATTTTAACAGCCAAACTTATAAAATGGTTTACGCTTTGCTGTTGTCAAGGGAGAAAAACTTGCCAAATTGTTCATTTTAAGTAAATAGAACATAGCCAATTAAGGAAATCAACATTTAAACACATGCCTGCGATGATCAGAGCATAGTTTGCTTCTGATTTCACTACTGATTTTAACAGGAGTGCTCCATTTTCCCACAGCACTAAAATGACCCCACACATACTTCCACAAACTAGTAATCACACAGGACAAATAAAAGGACACTTTACTGGAAAATACACAGCTCGGTACAATAATCCATCACTTATGAAAAATAGAATTCACATTTTTTAATGGTAACATTCTTGGAGTGCTGTATCATAGAATATAAAGATTAGCATTCAATTGATAGTTGGTGCTTTTTTAACATTATAGTGGAGGACTTTTTGTTCGAAATTGAGCAATCCTTGGCAAGGACAAGCTAAAATTCCAAGTCACTTGGCTGAGCTATAAAAAGAACAACAAATGGATGTTTCTAATTCTGCATCTTAATGGTACTTTGAAACAGTGCAGTGAATTGTATTTAGTTTGGGGACTCTCTTGTTGCTCAGGGTCATCCTGTCCATAGCAATTCATATTTAGGTCTGCTTTTTCCTGACTTCCAGTGAAGCTTCCCCAGCGCAAATGATGCAGGAGGGAAAACACTTCTTAAGTCACTTAAGAGGCCATATTTCCCATTCTGCGGGACTCAGAAGCATTTTATGCCCACTTGAACGACATGCTTAGCTCTGAGCATACACCGGATTTTATAAAATATTCTAACTGAAGTGAATGTGACCATACTGTGAATGGTAGGGCAGGGGATCTGTAACTCGACAGCAGGGTAAAGATCCCTCTGTTCAGAAAGTTGCAATAACTCAGCTGAAAGTTTCATACCTGCAACAGCAATTATGGTGTTAAAACTACATCTAGAGGTAGGAATAATTATTGTCGTGGATACTTTCGTATGGTCATATTTAACTGTATAGCAAGTAGTTAAAAACAGCAGCAAAGATAATTTTGATGAATTTCTTATTTTATTCTATTAAACATGCATGAGTCACCAGAGGGAAACTCCAAGCCTCCCAGAAATTCAAGGGTTTAGATAGCATGTTCCAAAACCAAGCTTAGCCAGAAATATTCTTGTCGGGATCTCATTTAGAAATATTCAGTCTTTTGCCAAACCGTTCTTCTCGCGATATCCCCACATTAAAATCACTTTGCTATTATATTTGGAAATACAAAAAGGACCAAATGTTACTTCCAAGAGAAAAAAAAAAAAACAAACCACCCGTTATAAAACTCAAAACCCACAATAAATATTTTTTGGAGTACCTTCTTTTTTAAATTCAAGGTTCTGGATTTGGCCAGAAAAATCCTCTATGAAAGAGAGCCAGCAAACTTCAAACAACATAAAAAAAAAAAATTGAAAGCAGTTCCATACAGAAGTAAAATAAGATACTTAAGGATGTAAGTATAAAATGTGAAATAAAACCTATTGCTTGTTCTACTTATGGCCCCTGGCACAAACTGCATAGGTGTGCCTTTTGATTCATCATACTGCATAAACTCATATCCTCAGTTCCTGAAGCTACTCACACTGATGTATCCACACGAATGCTTCAAAAACAACATGGAACAGAAGGATAATTCCCCTTTGCACAGATTCTCCAAGTAAGTATTTCTTGTATTTCACTAATAGCTCCTGAGAGAGAAAGGAAACACATGCTTGCTCTCCTTGGGCCTCTTAGAAGACCTGTAGAGGGGAACCCAACAGAGTCCAATATTGTGTCAAAATTTTTTCTACTAGTGCAAGTGGGTGCAAGGACACTTCAATCCAGCAGCAAAACCATAACCTGGATGCTGACTGATTTGGCCAGAAATGAAGTTGGACCCTCAGATCTAGAAAAGCATTTCTGACTACTATGGCCACTTTCCCCAGTCTCTATTTATTTCACAGGTGGGAATGGAAAATAAATAAAAAAATAATTAAAAGAAAAAAAAAAGGTAAGACCTTTTCCTCAGACAATGTGTTCTAGAATTAAGCTATATTAAATCACACCAGTTTATCACATTAGGGAAGTGTAATACAGATCGGGTAAGAAAAGAGCATAGTATAAACACATTCTTGGGCAAGAGAGAACAAACACATCCTTGGTCCCTAATGTTGATAGCACTGTATTAACATCAGCTGAATTAGAAAGGATACCTGTAGAATAAAACCTCTGCAAACAAATTGCACTAAGAAAAAGAGGACCTGTCTTTTGGGGGCTTATATATATCATCTGAATGTCACAATTTTAACCTTAATATTCCTAATAACATATATAAACTAGGAGTATCATGGAAAAAAAAAAAAAAAAAACAAAAAAACAAAACACAAAATAAAGTCTGTGCAAGAGCTTTTACACAAGACAGGTAGAAGTAAAAGAATTAATTCATTACCTCCAAATACTACAGTTCTGCAGAAAAGGTACCAGCAGAATCAAAGGAAGCTTTGAGATGTAAAGCTGAAGAATTATTTGCTATAACTTAATGCACTAAACTGTATATATGATGCAATGAGAGTAAACATATTATAATTTAGGCAGGATTAAGCAGTGGCTAAGATACTTGCAAGGCAAAAGTACAAAAGCCTTTCTCCAGGGTTTTGGCATGGCCACAACTAAAAGAACCAGACACAGCTCTACCCTTTTCAGGGCAAGGATCAAAGTTTTTATGTGATTACTTTCTGTGAATTTGGTCATGTACCCAGACAATATATTTCTAGCAGACTGCTTTTCGTGGGTGTGATGCTCTGGGCAGAGCCTGAATGATTCAGAAAGTAAAGTGTTTTAATATGCTCTAAACAGTTCCATATTTTACTGGCAAGATTTTGTAACTCCATATAACATGATTTCACATTCTTTCCAGTCACTTTTATTTCACTCTTAATTTACAAAACACTTATACCTAATCTCAGGGGTTTACCTATGATTAATTCCTGCCAGGTTCAGTATATCTGAACACTTCTAACGTGTTGAAAGCATTGGTTTTTGAAGAACTATCCATTAATGACTTTCTGAACTGTGACAATGGATATTGACAGTGCTTGTCAGACTAAAGCACTATTGATTGTCTCACATCATGTGTATAGCAAAACCAATTTCTTCCAAGTACCTCTTCCTAACTGAAATATATTATAACGGTGCCTGTTTATTATAACACCCCAAATTATCATATGTAATTCCTCTGGATGGGAAGGGCTCATGCAGAATGAAGAGCAGCAGTGCAAGTGGATAAGGCACTAAGAGATTCAAATAGCTTTACGTCCCTACCTTCTCTTCCAGTAGCCTTGCTCTCCAGGAAAAAACCCACTAGTCTGGACCCTGTGGATTTATTTTTAACACTCTTGAGGCCTTCAAAATTTCTGGAAGTTCTTAGAAATGGAGATGACTTGTATAATCTTGACTCATTAACTGAGATTTAATAATCCTTTTCCGAAGTAACACTAAAAGTGACGAATTTGACCATTCAAAATGCAGCGTACACTGATCAAAATCCCAGCTGCAACTTTCTTAAAATACATATGAACAGGTCCACAGACTTAACCGTGATCTCTGATGTCTTAAATGAATCATTTTCTTAAATGCTTTACAGATTCATACCCAGAGTCCCCAGCAGCATCTTGCAGAACTGAATCAAAGCTGAGGTAGAAAAAGGCCGGGGTGGGGGAGGGAGGGGGGAGCAGAAGTTGGTCTCTATGACTTTGGATAATGAATGTGCCAGTCTAACAGCAGAACAATCACATATGTGTGAAAATATTAATTTAAAGGAATTAATTAGTTAATTAATTAATTTCAAGTAATGGGAATGCTTAATTGCTGAGTGTCTCATCCTCCTGAAGAAATATATCTTAACGTGCAGAGGCGTATGACTATGCCTACATTCCAGGAGACACTGTAATTTCAGACTATATAATGACTCATGACTTTAAGTTTTATTTGATTTCACTGGAACTCGGGATTCAACGTTTTTTTTCAGATTTTTTTTTTTGGCCTGCAGAGGATGTGGAACTACTGTTAGTCCTTTAGGGAGCGAACACACATTGTCACCTGTATAAATGATCAGTTTTTCAACCAGCACCAAAGTTCTGAGAGTGAAAAAAGCAAGTTCCTGCCTCCTTTTTTTCTTTGTGATTCTCCAAGGTGAAATCAATAAAGCCTGCTCGCTAAGGATACAGAATTCACTTCACCTGCTTTATTGAGCTAAAGGCTTTTGTCAGTCATCCTTTTTTTTATCCCTTAGTGAAATTCCTGGGCAGGTCTCATGAGTTATCCTCACACTATAATTACTATATCTTTTTTGTAAGAGTAAAATGAGAGGCAGACACGTGGTTTGCTTAAAGGCACTACACAAATGATTGGTGGTGAAAATGAAGGAATAGGGTAGTACCTCTAATCCCTGTGTTTATGATAAGCTTTAAAATTAAAGATTTTGTAACTACAGAGCCCAGGCCCAAGAGCTGCAGCATCAGGTGACAGAATGGGTATCACCAGCCAGGAGATGCTGGGAAGATTTTCTTCACATGGGCACCAAGGGACCTGAAGTCATTGAGGTTTATGGTCTTAAAACAGATATTTGCCACAGTAAGTGTATCTGCATTTACAAATGCTTATGAAGCAAGCTCAGAAATAAACAATGGGAAAAAGAAAACAGTGATTATATAGCACAAATAACTTTTCTGTAATATGACAGCCTAACAACTTAAGTGCTCAGTAGTGTCATTACACTTTGTGAAATTTGTGTGCATTAGCAGTAAAGATTCAATAAAATGACTGTATAATTCATATTTTGCATCAGGCTTTTATGCATGTAAACTTTTTAAAAATATTGTCCCCCACTAATAATAAATGGAAATAAATTAATAGTCTGCTAAATACCACTATATGCTGGCATTGTGAATCAAACCAACAATCTCCACATAGCTTTTTTTAGTGATATTTGTAACATAAATATTTAGAAAAGTAAAGCAATATTTCTGAGTATGTATTGGATTTATAAAGGGAGATCATACCAAACTAATCTGATACCTTCCTTTAATAAAATAAATGTTTTTTTTTTTAAGAAAGGGAAACAGCAATAGATCAAATCTATCAGGACTTCAGCTGAGCATTTGATATGATGCCAAGTGGGAAATTATTAGTTAAACTAGAGAAGACCTAAAGAATTAAAACAATAACTATGAAGTGACTAAATAAGGTATTAAAATGAGCTTTGTTGAAAGAACTACTGTATTGAGGGAAAGTTACCAGTGCAAGCCCTTCACTATTCTTGGAACTGATCCCTATGTTTTCATTAATGACTTCAACAGAAAGAGTAGGAGCATTCATAAAAACCCAAAAACTTGTTGGTGACTCAAGGCTGGGAAGTCTCATCAGTTGAGATTGACAAGAATCAGGGTATCAGAGAAAAGCTTAGTAACTTCAAGACTGGAAGCTGGAGAAACCAGATTAGACCTAATACTCCACAATACATGGTCAGAGAAGGATTAATCTAAAATATTTCTCCTTTATGAGTGTGAAACCTTGGATGCTTATATGCGAGATGGGACATCATTCCAGAAAAGGTGCAGGGGGTGGCCATGAGAAGTACCAGGAGAATGGGCTGTTGAGCTTCTGAAAGCAGATGGGGAGCTTGTCGTGTTTGGCCAGCTAGAAAATGGCTGAGAAAGGCTGTGATTGTTCTCTACGACTTTGCCGGTGGGGGTGGGAAAAGGAGCAGGAGAAGAGGACAGCAGGGAGGGAGAAGAGCTGTTCAAACTGAAGAACAATGTTGGCACAAGAATAAATGACTATAAACTGGCCATAATACGAAGTTCTAAAACACCCTTTCAAAGAAGCCGTGGTGGCAAATAAAACTAAAAGAATTTAAGATGAAGCTTAATAAATTTATGAAAGGGGTCACAGAACATGGTACCTTGTGACAGGAGGAACTGGACTAGATCACCCAGGACATGCCAAGCCTTTCTTTCCACAATTTTTTTTGGTATTGTCACAATATTAGAAATACACACTTAACTTGAATATAAAAACCGCAATGCCAGAAATCAATGAGTTTGTTTTATTCATACAGTATGACCAGTTTATGTTCATCTAATGTAAAACATGTGGGACTTGGATGAAATCTGTTACAGTACACAAAGTCAGGCTATTCAGGCTCTCAGAAGAGAGAGTACAGTGTGCTTGGGAAGGGGAAATTGGGCTCTCTGAGCCTGCGTCAGGGATTAGGACTCTTGACACAGTCAAGATGCAAAAAGCTGCATCATTTTATCCCCCTTGCACTGAGGAGAGCAGTTTTGTATGAACCCAGATCGTTGAGGATTCATCTGATCTCGAGCCTCCTTCAGTAGCTGTTGTCTGTAAATCTGCAGGTAAAGAGCGACCAGGGGAATCTGGGCAAAAATCAGGAGTGCGAAGGAGGTGGTTTTTGCACTTGAGGTAAAAATCTGGTAAAATTCCCAGGAAAAAACTCAATAGCTTGGCTGGTCTCACGCCAGGGAGTTGAAGAGTGGCCCTGCCCTTCTCTACCTGGGTGATTCAGTGCCCTGTGCCAGTGTTTTCGGCCATATGGTTTCATCCCGCTCAGATAAAATATGATGGTTTTAGTAGGAAAAAAAATGGCAATATTTGAATTAATGGCTCTTGAAGTTGACATATATAACAGAAGAATATTACTTAAACAGACTTCCCAAAAGAAAACAAACGTGCAGTTAAGTTTGAGGAACACAGAGCAAGGAACTGAAGACTAGTAGCAGATTGAGTTGAGATAGTAATTTACAAGTAACACATTCAGGGTTTTTTAGAATACAGAATTCTATGGGTTTTCTTCTGTTTTTGGAACATATGCCAATATCTTCCAAGTCTTTATGCTTACCTCCTGACTGAGTTAGCCTAAAATAATGCCTTTTCAACCTTTTGCAAATAATATGCATAGTCATCACTTACACAAAATTGCTCAGACGAAAGGACAAGAAAATTATACGGTTGCTTTTCCTTCGAGGAGCGCCAGATAGACTGTTACGACAAAAGAAAACCCTTCCAAGTGGCCGGGTACTGCTGGCCTTGGGTGCACTTTTAACTTCAAAACCTACATATAATTCCGCCTTATGGTTTGGAAAACAAACTAATTATGTGTTGAGAACAAGGGAGACTTGGCATTGCTGTATTTATATCGCCCTTGTTGAGGTTTGTACAAATGATTGATATATTTAAATTTAGATATGTGCTTGCATACCTTGTTGAATCTTTTATTCAGGTCCTTTTTTATGGGATCTTTCCAGAAAGAATATCATACCAAAGAATTTATTTCTTGTTAAGACTCCTATCAATTCTATTTTGTACTTCTACAATTAAAAAGTAAATTATTTTAAAATTTAATTATATTTCCATTGTGCTCAGCCTCCAATTATATTCATAACCTTATATTTTTGGCTCATGACGAACTTCTAATGCTTCTCATACAATAAAGGATATAATTAATTCTTAGTGCATAAGTTATGAAAATGTACATGTTTATTCCCAATGAGAAACAGTAGTGACATTCATCTGTATATATGTTGCCTCAAACCTCAAGCTCCAATACATTTTTTTTTCTCTTAATACAGCAAGTTTAGTACTTTACAGTGAATGTAGATGTGATATTTTATGAAGGAAAAAGGCACACCCATTACCTTTAAAGTAATCCAAAAATAACTAGCCAAAAATCTGAAATCCATTTTCTGTACTCTGTTTATATGTCAACTCTACTTTATCAAATTATCCCTACCTCAATCAAATCATTAGAGCAAGTATAACTGAACAAATGATCACCCATAAGCTCACTTTTATAAAGAATAAGTTAATGGATTTCAGAACCCTTTTTTACTTCATACCTTAAGTAAAAGTTCTGGTAAGAATCTCCAACATTTATATTCATATAAATTGAAAACTTAGACAAAGAGAACTTTAGTACCATCAGCTTCATTTTGTATTTCTATGTAAATTATTTCAGTTTGCTAAAACCCAATTGATTTTCAGAGTTTTCAGCAGTTACAGCTCTTTGCTTCTAAGGTAGTGTCAGAATTGCACTATAAGGACACAGGAAAGACTGAAAGACTTCCACTAAGGATGCTTTAGGAACTGCCTAAAATAAACATATCATAGAATCATAGAATGGTTATAGTTGGAAGGGACCTCAAAGATCATCAAGTTCCAACCCGCCTGTCATGGGCAGGGACACCTCCCACCAGACCAGGTTGCTCCAAGCCCCATCCAGCCTGGCCTTGAACCCCTCCAGGGATGGGGCAGCCACACCTTCTCTGGGCAACCTGTTCCAGTGCCTCACTACCCTCACAGCAAAGGATTTCTTTCTGGTATCTAATCTAAATCTCTCCTCTTCCAATTTAAAATTGTTACCCTTTGTCCTATCACTCTACTTCCTGACAAAGAGTCCCTCTCCAGAATAAATGCAGGCTTTGTATAAGCCTACCCTATAGAGACGGTCAGTGGGAGAAGGTGTCTTGTGAGATATGCAATGGGACAGTCCCTTTTTGGGGCTGAGATAATGTAATTATACAGGAGGAAAAGGAAAGCCCAGAATGAAGCTGCTGGTATATTTTGCCATGTATTATCATAGTCTATGTTGTAAATGTGACTGCTTACCTGAAAGTGCTGAGACTCCAGTGTGTTTCTTAAGCAAGGCAGGTGTGAGGTTTTTTAGCATTGAATTTATCAGACCTTGGTCTTCTAATAAAGATCAGGTCATACAGTTCAGTTATCCAGCAGCAGACAGAAACTATACATTGTACTCCCTCTTTCTTCTGCTACCAACCAGAGCTTTGGCCAAGGTGCAAGGTGGTCTGAAAACATCTCTCCTGGCTTTCTGCAGAACCCACACACTCTCCCTACAATCTGATGGTGGCTTCTTCTCACCAGAGAGGCAGCATGAGGGCAAGATCTGGATTGGTACAGTTAAGTTGTGTGTCCAAAGAGGACAAAAAGATGTGGCTGCCTGAAGGCAAGAGTCACTGTAACCCCAGGAATGAGCGTGTCCTACACTGCTGGTGCAACAAGTTTGCTGCAGCAGGTAGCTGGGACCCCAAGTCAGCCTGGCCCTCGTGTAAGGGCTCGAAGGGGGAGACCTCCAGAGACACTGCAGGGCACGCGGTGACATTTAGTGCTCCATCCATCTCCAGAACAGCTGCATTGGAACGAGCTGCCTGAGAAAGCAAATAATTACTATATATCATGATCTTTTCCTGGAATAAAATCAGACCAGTCATCACAACAACTTTGAGACACTTCTATCAGCTCCATGTGGCGTTTGCATGGGTCTACTGACCCTGTTTGACCAGCCATGGTTAAAACTCAGACAAATGTTAAAAAGATACAATACAAGACTGTTTTAGCTTTAAAATTAATGTTCCAGCTGACAAACTGCACAGGGACTTAACCTACTTTAAAACATATTTAATAGCATAATTTAGTCTCTAAAAGGAAAAGCAAAATAACTAATGATGGACAAATTTAGAGGTCGAATCAAGTTCAGATAAACATTCAAAAGTTCAGATGTTTAACCAAACCTTATCTTGTCCATGAAAAGCCTCAACTGAAGAGCTCAATCAAACATAAGCAAAGCGCAGAAGATTGTGGAAACTTTTCCTTACAGAAGGAAAACTATTATCAGGAACCAGCACCTTATTGCAGCACTCACGTGTTCAGCAGTTAAGCATCAAAGCAAAAGCAAAGCATTTTCAGAAAACTGCCTCATGGAAGTAGCAATATTTGGATGAAATCCAATACAGAGCAAAGGAAATAATATTAAGGGGAAAGATAATACAAATGCAATTAGACTATCAACCAATAAAACTTAATCTGTGCTTGATAGTTGAAACCTTCCAAGCTTAGAGAGAATAAGGAAACTGGAGATCAGAGGACTCTGTCTTTGAAGTCTTGCTGTCCAGATACTGGAGACCATTATCTAGCTGAGTCTTTTAAAGACATTATGAATATTCTGTCCCAGAGTTAGAAAGTTTTATTATTACAAATGACCTGTAACTTGAGCAGGGACGGCTACAGATGAACTCCAAGTAAATAATTGTTTGGAAAAGGTGAATTCCACTTAGTTTTCTGGACTAAAACCCGCAAAATAAAATATGTGTTTTTAAAGTACATTTTCACAGTGGGTTATCATTAACAGAAAGTATAACTCTAGTGGATCCTCTCCATCCTCACATTCACCTATTACTAATGATTTTTTTAAAAAGTGTACCAGATGAGATGAAACCTCTGCTGTCTCTTGCCTGGCACTGTTTCGCATGCAACAGAAAATATCTGCTCCACTACCCCAGAGGAAAGCAAAATTCAGACAAACAATGCAGCAAACCAATGGTGCTTCAGGATTCTTTCACTTTCTTTGCCTTTCTCCATGCCACCACCTTGACGCCTCTTTGCTGTAGCCTGTCCCTCACCTTTTCTTCTGTCTCCATCTGTCAAGACACTTGGGCAATAAACAAAAAAAATCACTCTTCTCATAACTGAACACAAAATTCAGCCCATCAGATGCCCCAAATCTGAAACCTAGAAAAAGATTTTTTTTAAGCGAGACAACCTTTCAGTTCAGAAATTACAAATGTGTAACTTAAGAGCAAAGTTGCATCAATAAATCAATTATCCCACTGTTTGCAATTGTGTCTTAATATCAGTACTACCCTTGATCCATCATACTCATAAAATCGTAAAATGGTTTGGAAGGGACTTTAAAGATCATCGAGTTCCAACCCCCCTCTCACAGGTAAGGACACCTCCCACCAGACCAGGTTGCCCATCCAGGGATGGGAGAGCCACAGCTTCCCTGAGTAACCTGTTCCAGTGTCTCACCACACTCAGAGTAAATTATTTCTTCCTGATATCTAATCTAAATCTTTCCTCTTTCAGTTTAAATCCCCTGTTTCTCCTCCTATCAGTCCACTCCCTGATAAAGAGCCCCTTCCCAATTTTCCTGTGGGCTCCCTTTAAGTTCTATAAAGTTATAATAGGTTAAAAGTCCTATAAGGTTATATAGCCTTATAGCCTATATAGCCTATAAAGCTATAAGGTCTCCTGGGAGCCTTCTCTTCCCCAGGCTGAACAAATGATCTCAATGATCTTATGATAACATTGTCTAACAAGTCAGGTATTACAGTGGTTTCATTATTTCTCCATTCATTTTTAGTGCTATGTTTTGATTTTCATTCCAGCATGTCAACTGAAATACCTTCATATGAAGAAAGGAAGGTAGGATCATTATACCACCCTAAAACAATCATCTTTCATTTTACATAGACAGGAGAGATACAATACATTGTCTTTATACAATAATATACACAAAGATTATTTTTGAAGAATTTCTAAATGTCTTGGAAACCATAGCAATGATAAAAAGATTTTAATTTAAGTGAAGGTATCTATAACTCAGAGAGAAGACAGTCAAAGAGTGATTTTGAGATCGTCACCTGCACTATTTAATTTTCAGTCAACATTCTGGTCCTTCCAGCTATCTCTTCCCAAGAGAAAGCCTAGGTGCTGCTCAGGAGCCAGTTTAATCCAAAGACTCCTCTCAAAAAGTATCACGGACAAGGCAGCACCAAATGTCTTTGGAAATTTCAGAAGCATTTTACCTTCAAGCATAATATTACATGTCTACACAGCAGATGCATTTACCACAGAGTTTGAAAAGCAGCGGGTTGGTGGGATGTATGTAAGCATTCGTTCATATCAGGCACATGCACACATTAACACCACCAGGCATCACAAGGTGACCAGAGAAGATCGGAAGAAAAGCTTTATCTGATTAGGATACAGGAAGACCATCCTAGAAAGAGCAAGAATGAAGTAGCGTGGATGCAAGCTACATGTCCCTGCACCTCGAATAAAATCTTTTATTATAGAAACCCACCTAGTTAAAGATAAGGTGCTTTGTTTCTTATTTTTGTACCTTGAAGCCCACTAAATGGAAAATGGTGAGATTTGCATCTTGCTGCTCTCGTTTTCCGATGTGCCTACATCTGGCCACCTTCCCTTAGGCTCTGGGTCCTTGGACTGGAGTGTAACCTTCAGCAAAAGTGATTATAAAACATAGTGGTATTTTTTTGTTGCTGGTTTGGGTTTTTTTTTGGCGGGGGTGGGGGGGAATGTTGGATTTTTTTGTTGTTGTTTGTGGTTTTTTAAGTGTATTAGCACAATTTTAAATTGTTTTAATTTCATTAATTTTAAATGTGCTGTTTGAAATGAGTTTCTCAGTGCTATAAGAATCTTGCTTTCCTGTACAAATTGAACGCCTTAAAAGTTAATTACAAAAACTGTTATCACATGTAGGAACACATTTTATATGCTATAAAAAGGCTTAAGGAAGGCTTACTCTTTGGTTTTCATGAAGAATGCCTTGGTTGCAAAAGATTAAAGGACATCAGGATCTACATGCTCTGGTTGTTTACTTTTTATCTCTAAAAAAGCGCCCATGAAAGAGAGAAATTCAGTCCCTGGGCTGTATCAGGTAAGCCATTTCCACATCTTCCATATGGAAGAGTGAGTTCCACTTCCCACGGCTGCAGGAAGACCTTGCCTTGAATATCCATGTGCAAGAAATACAGACTGAAACTGGGGCAGATTCAGAAAAAGGCTATTTGAGATGATCAGGAAAAAAAACTCAGCAGCCTCTCCTAGGAAAGGCGACCACAGATCTTGGCTGGCTTAGTCTACCAAACCAAGCAGGGGAAGGAACGTGTCTGCTGTCTGTAACTCTGTTTGGGGTGGTACACCTGAGACAGAAAGGAACTGGTGGAAATAAAGAGCCAGCTAAATGCTGACACAAGAACACGTTCGTGCCACAAGTCCATTTAGCCTGAAAATTAGAATGCTTTCAGCTTGAAAACCAAAGTTTTGGAACATTCTTCCTGCAAGAGCTGAGGGGCAAAAGCATTACTACTGAATTTCATTAATTATGAAAGGAATCAAATGAGGTAGTTGTTTTCAAGAACTGGGGAATTGATTCAATGCTACAAAAAGTCTGTCTGAGACAGATAATGCTATGTTACACTTTTCAATAACAGTAACACAAGTGAATTCCTCCTGGGTGAATCCCGGGCACACTTAAGACAATGGCCAATGGAATTAATTAAATGGAGCCAAATATCCTTAGTGGTGAAGCGAGCTGCTCGTATGTCATAGCGTTCTCTTCAGCATCAATATTTAAAACCAGCTAGTTGGAATCTTTTACTTAATTGAGAAACAATACAGCGTTTAACCCTTCAGTGGTATTCCACCCTTTGGCTTTCAGAGGCAAGATCTCTTTATCTGGCACATCAGGAGACAGATGGTGGAATAAATAGGAAATCCTACAAAACACAATCTTTTTTAAAGTGTTAATACGCCCTGTTCAGGAGACAGTACCTTAACCAATTGAAGTTGGTCTTTAAATAGTTGGGATTTCAGGTCACAATTTAAATTAAATGCATTCTCCAGCCTGGAAGGTACAAATATTTAAATGATTTCACCATGGGGAAAAAGGTGAGTTTGGGCAGTAGGTGTTCCTATCCAGAGCCCGATTTACAGTCTCTCTAACTGAGCTTAATTTAGAATTTTATAACCTAAAAACCTCCTTATTTCTGTCACATTCCTCCCAAAGTACCAGGAGGATTGCATCTGGATTACTTATAAATAGTAGTGAAACCTCAGAATATGGCATCGCCTGAGAGTCATTTTTCTGGCTACAGACTTGCAATCAGGGAAGTCATTTTAATAATTATCACAAGAGGCTTCAGAATTAGGCTCACAGGACTGATGGAAAGCTGGGCTGGCTCTTCCTTCCCAAAGACCTAAACTCATCGAGTCCTTCTCACTTGCTAGAATTCTGACCTCTCTCCAAAGGCAATAGCCTAAAACATTTCCCATTAGTTGAAAATGCCTGCATCTATTTAAGTGTTATCAGTTGTCAGCCTGTATTCTTTCCCCATGGAGGCAAAATACGGAGATCTACAAAAATGGAGACGACGCAAGTGATGGAAGATCATGCAGATGTAACCGCCTGCATCATCTATTGCTTTTAAACTACAAAAACCATGACATTTTGAACACTATACATCAAACTTTGGCTTTAATTCCTAATGTAAACATACACCTACTTAGTGAGGAATTGAAAGACTGTACCAACCCAGTGCAAGTCATGTTGGATACTTGGCTTAAAAGCAATAAGGTCCGAGTAAATATCTTTTTCTCATGCCAAGGGAGCTGATCTTATTTTTAGTATGTGGAAGGAGCACAATTGCTTGACTCCAAGTATACCTAAAACGCTTGTGATTTCTTTGTGTTTGAAACAACTGCTACACTGCATTTTTCCAAAACATAGTTTCCTTAAACACTGTGTCAGTATGTGTAGTTCAGTAGGAAAAAAACCTTCAAGTAATCGTGACTATCCAGTCCCTACTTGCCCCCGTATCACATTTATCTTGAGTGCACATGTAGGAGTTTATTTTGTTAAGGGAAATATATGGTGTCTCTCTCTCTTCTTTGGAACAAAGAATAAAATATGGATTTGTAGACACACACCCCCTTTTATTTTTTCTTTAAACTTAAGTCCTTCAATAGTGTTTTGAACAAACCTAAAGAGATTTTAAGACAGACATTTTGTATTATAACATTCCCATGGGTCGTATGTATGATCGTCTTTACTAAAGCTCCTTTCAGTCCCAGTTGAATAAATATGCATTTTATTTCACTAATCTTGAAACAACAGGAATAAAGTTTACCCAGGTCTTTTATACCTCAGAGAACAAAACAAATACTACAAATCTTTAGAGAGAAAGGATATACAAAAGGGCTTGAGGTGAATGTTTCAAAGCAAATACTCTTTAAACGATGTGCAAATTATTTCAGCACTTGAACATGATTTATGAAAGGGGATTAGTCCACTGAAACAAGAACCCAGTTTAAACTGTTGGGTTTCAAAGTCAAAGATGAGAAGCGTTTGCTGGAAAAGGCAGAAGAAACTGGATAGTAATCTATAGCGAGGATTTCTGATTGATTTTCTTAAACTAACTCAATCTTACATTAGCTATCACTGTCATTCATACTTAACTGTGGTGGGCAGTATAAAATACCTTCTTTTATGATACAATTCTCCATAAAAATTAAGTATGCAATCGTGATAATTAAGTAATAATGAGATAATTAATAACTCAATGACTAGCTCTCTATTTACTAGTAGGCCCCATAAATGAGCACAAGGAATATGAAACAATTAAAGATTATCCAGGCTCAAACAGATAACTTTTCCGGAGAGTTGTGTGTCAGTGAGCAGACCAATGAGTCACAGGTCACATCTATAATAATACATTATATTATATTGTAATATTCCCCCATACTCTTCACATAATGGGTAAGAGCTACTCTTAAGTACTATAAAAATGATCACTTTTATGTAATTGTAAAGATTAATAAGTGAGCTAACTTCTCATGGCTCTATAATGACCCTGCTGTTCTGGTAGGTAAAGGAAAATTTAATGATCCTGCTCAGATATGATTAATATCTAACTTTTTCCTGACTAAAAATCTGGACTTGGTTCAATAAAAATGAATTAAGTGAACATGCACTGATTTCCCTGCCAAACGTTTATATGGGAGTTGGTTATGCCCAATTTAAAAATATGCTTTTTCAACCCAAATAGTAAACTCTGGAAGGATTTTGGAAAGTGAAGTAGAAATAAAACAAAGAATTAAGGAAACATTATATTATAATTGATGGAAACAGGATATTCAAATTCAGAAAAAAACCTTTTTTTTTTTTTGGAGAAATAGTCACAGCCAGTGGTGATTTTGGGTGCAACTTAATCTCCTATTATCAGTGGAAGTGACACAATTTGTTTCTGAATTTTGGCATGTTTTGTTTCCAAAAAATGCCAATGCTATTACTTCTTTGTTGCTGAATCAGTATTTTCCTAAGCTTTAAGAAAAGAGCATACCTAGAGTAAATGAGGCAGAGAAACATGAGAGTAAAAATATGTCAAAACATAAGTTTAGTCCCTACAGTACAACTATGAATGCTCCCAGTCTCCAGAAACAGCATGTTGCATTTTCTTTTTGTGGGCTTTTTTTTCAGCATCTGAATCCGACTGCATTCCTGTTGATGCAACGAAGATAAATGCCACAAACATACAAGCTGTAGAGCGACGAAAAATTAACATTGCGGTAGGAAGCTGCATATTTGCATCTAGTTTTAATTTTGCTCTCTGTTTTAATTGTTGTCATTGGTAATGATGCACTAATATACATTACTGCTTTATATTCCTTGGTTTTATGAAAAGTAATAAAACTGACCTATACATAATGCTAACATTGTAATGTAATATAACTCCCTAAATAGCATCCATTTGGCTTTGAACTTCTCATCTAACTAAAATAAATGGGCTGGGAAGGGGAAAGAATTCAGACCTCATCAGAGCTCACAAAGAAATGAAGTGATTTCCCACTTCTGCTGCTATAATTAGCCCCCTTATCACAGAAGTAACCCTACGTGGGTGAAGGACTCTGTTAGCTACCGCAAAACCCAGCCCTTGACAAGTTTGCCCCAGCCAGTAAAACCTCTCTCTACATCCCAGCATACCGACTCCCAACCTACTACCGACCTCTTCACGTGGTAGAAAGGAAAAGAAAAAAATCACAGAGGCTCCTCTCTCAGCACTGCCTGTAATTAGGTGGCCTTTTTTTCTAGGAACTCTAAACATGATGCTTTCAACAAAATAAGTTTCTGGCTTTATTTCCCCTCCTGCTATTACGCAGCCAAAGACACGCAAATACGTGTGTCTGTGCCCTTCCCTCTGCAGAGAAACAACAGCCTCAGCAGCCCAGCGTTTGCCACAGATACCCAGCGTGTGGGGGCAAACTTTAAACCCTCGAGCAAGTCCGAAGAAGAAGCTTTAGCCAGGGAAGGCACAAGCACCACACGGAGCCAGAAAGGGTTAAAGACCCACTGAATTCTCCATTTCTTCCATCGAGTCCAGTGAGAGTCCAAACTGGCTTTCTGCTGCTGTTGCCCCCCCACCCCATTGTACAGTCTTACTTATCCAACAAATGCATTCAGAGATGATTTGGGATGGTTTAGAAACGACTTAGGAATATTTACATATTCCTCGACTCTCCAAGTTCAGCCTTCTAAAGTAAGAAAAGTAAATGAAACGAGAAAAGCAACTTTGGGCAATTTTAAAGCAGGTCCAGGGTCCGTGGTCAAACACCAGGGATGGGGTAGCCTGACATAAATTCTGTCTTTTAAGAAACCAAAGCAGATTTCAGAGCCCCGATGACAGCAAATACCTCTGAAGGCAAATTAAAATTATGATCCAGAGGTTATTATTTTTTTTCTGGATTAAAAAGATGCTAGGAGGCATGTTCCCCGGACACAGCCCTGTGGGGGAACGGATCCCAGAGTGAAGTGTCTACGACTAAAAAGGCCCACGGCTCCCTGTTGAAAGCCCAAGAGGAATTTAGGTAAGCGAAATATCATTATTTGAGTTGGCCAGTGGCCAGGGTGCCGGGGCTAAAACCTCCCCCCATCCTAACGAAGAGGAAGGAAAGGAATCCCAAGCCAGCTCTTTAATATGCATGACATGTCGGCTTTGCTGTCAACTTTTCCTTCCACCCCCTGCTTTTGTCTCGCTTTGCCCACCTGTTGCAACTTGTCCTTATTCAGGCTGAGAGCTGGAATTGTCTTACTTCGAGGTCGCATTGTGTCTGGCATAATGACACCCGGACCCCCGTCTACTCTTATTGAGACGCTGAAGTGATGCTGAATAGCAATAACACTGCACTGCTCATCAAGACTTCCCTTTTCATACATGCATATATATATATATATTTAATATATATTTTTAAAATCTCTATGCTTTAGTTGCGGCACCTCAAGCTGGAATTCAAATATAGAGGAGATTTCCCAGTATCTGTTGTCGCAGGGCTGCATGACTAACCGCCGGGTTTTAACTAAAGTGTTCTGGAAGATAAGAAAAATATGCGAATAGAAACAATAAAAATAATGCAATTCAATCTTATCAATTCAGGCAGTTCCAGCTTTTATGTGGCAAACAAGGAGATCAAATTGCATTTATCTAATATCACAGATTTTTTAAATGTCTAAAATATTTAATTATTTTGCTTTGGCAACCTAAAGCTGAGGAACAGATTACTGTTCCCACTACATAAGGAAATAACTGACAACAATTAGTATTTATTCTTGTTGCTTTTGTAATAAAAATAGAATTCCATCACTTTCAAGGAAACCTAAAATATTAATAAGAATGTGATGAACTGAGTAAATGTGACGCCATAAGGAAATGATGGAGAACAGGTTGGAAATATAGTGCTTTGGGAATGGATTGCATTATCAAGCTCGTGATTGTGCATTTTGACAAGAGCAGCCCTCAGATTGATACGGTAGCCAAAGGGCACTCTTCCTACTGCGAAGCCGTTTGTTTCCATCCGGAAAGGGGGGAGTAGAAGGAGAATTGATCCCCTCCAACAATCAATAGCGACTCCAGCCTGGGCTCTTCCACAAGAGGTCACTCCTGAGTGCCAACATTCCCCAACGTTGGCCAAAACACAAATCACAAAGCCACCACGGGCAGGAAAAGCAACGCTGATCTTCGCGGCAAGCATGGAGTTGGCTTCCTTGCCCCCCAACTTGACTGGCCTGGCAGCTCCTCTACTCCATACGCCCAGTAAGGACTCTTTGGTTTTGGAGAAATGAATAATTTCTGGGACCCTTGCAATGCACAGAGCCTTTCCCTACCTCCCTTGTGCCATGAACAGCATCTCTACTCTCAGTCCAACCCAGGTGCCAGGTTTCATGTGGTTTAAAATTAACATGGCAGACTACCTACCAGCAGACCCAATTATAATTGGTGCTAATTAGGAAGGGTTTTGGCAAACTTGGGAAAAAACAAAAAAAAACAAAAAAAAAAAACCTACAGTATGAATGATAGCAAAATTATTTGGAAATTATAAAGTCTGCCACTAACTTTAAAAGTCCTTATTCAAGTGTTGAAGAAGTGGTAACAACACTTATTCACATAAAAAGGAGTGTTGCTGCAAGACAGTTTCCTTACATCGAATGTATACATCTTCTCATGGGGGAGGCTTCTAAGGTGCAAAACCTGTTCTTTCTGACCCAGCATTGGCTGCGTAAAGTAAAACAGTGAAACAGTTGGCATCATAAAATGAAGACAAATCCCTTTCCATGTATTTGAGAGCAGGATAACAGTTCTACATGTTTTGGTCATGTTCCCCAAGGCCATCCTTGGTTTTGTCTTAGCTCAAGAAAACTTCAATTAGAGCATGAGTTGAATCCAAACCGGATGGGAAGCCACTGAAAAGCTGCGTGACCAAGACGACGGACACTCTGTGCACTTTGGAAATTGAGCCTGGCAGTTTGAGCCCAATTTTCAATGAAATCAGTGTCTACAGCTCAAAAAGCATAACTGAGAATTACCATTTGTCCTTGTAGTGTAAGCAGAAGCAATTAGGATTAAACATAAAAACCAAATTCCTGCTACTAAGTCTCCAGGGACAGTCTCCCCAGTTTTAAATTAATGAGCAAATTACTGGAATACTTTGGTTAGAATATACCTGTCCTTTATATACTTGTGCTGCTAAAAAATCCCAATGGCACCGCGGTACCAGGTCTAAAGCCAGATATTTTTTGCAGCCTTTAGTATGAAGACAAGGAAAATACAATTGAAGCCAAACTGTCAGAATATTTCATTAAAGATTATTGGGGGAGCAGTGGCCTTCTAACACACATCAGTTGCTTGTCTTTCACGTTAGATGGGAGGACTTTTAAGCCACCTTTAAAAAAAATCCCCTTTGTTTGGACTTGGCGTGGGCAGTAGTCGCTAACATAGGAGTGCTATAAAATTATAAAATCATTAAACTTTGTAAGAACTTTATAAACACACTTGCAGATATTGCACATATCTTCTCTGTGCTCTGCAGTCAAACTGGACAATGAAACGACCACCTGTTAACTGCTAACAATGTGTCATTACCAGTTCTCATGCCTTTTTAAAGCAATTTTGGCTCTAGCTGCCGATAATTCTGGCTACGATACTTGTGTGAACATTAAGGGCACAGAAAGCCAAAGGCAGAAAACTGACAATACAGTTTGTGCTTAGACTACTAATAAGTAAGTGAATAATATGATTTTTCTAATTCCACATAATTGCTTGATCTCAAGGGGCCAAAAAAAAAGTTCTGAATACATATTTTAGAAGCAATCCAATCTACACTATTTAAATGCAAGCTTCGACTCAGAGAGATTCCGCAGCAGATATTTTCCACATTTTTTTAATAGTTTAAATAGCCTTTAACAAAACGGAGGTTGTCCAGGATTCTCTAAGGTTCAAAAAGAAACGTAGACTGAGTCTCTGTCACTGCTTATATTCACTTCTTCTGTTTTGTCTGACAAATTATCATTTAAAGATATGCAAGATGTCTAAATAAATAAATAAAATTTCCCCGAGTGCTGAGACAGTTTATGGGCATTTTGCTATTAGCTACAATAAGAGCAGAACCAGCCCTCAAAACTTACCATGTTCCCAGTCTTATTTTTCTTCCTCTGAGAAATGCAACGTAACACACAGCACAAAAAGATATTGGGACAATTTTTCACAAGCTACATGCAGGCTGCTTCATATTTTATAACAGAGAGAAAAACCTTAAAATAAAATAAAGTGAAATAAATCTCCAAGATAACAGGAAAACAACAACAACAAAAAGCTTTGGTCGGCAAAAAGAGACTATTTAATGAATCTCTGTGTTTGTGTGTGTATGCGCGCACGCATGTGTGCATATATTTATGATTGTGTGGGTAATTATCATTAAAAATAGCTACGTTAGGTCTTTTTAATGCAACTCTTTTCTTAACATCTAGGGCTTTGATCCTGCGCTGAAACGCGTGCAGGCAAATTCCTACACTGCACCGGGGTACCTATAGGTATCTTATACCCATGTGTGAGCCCAGAGCAGTCACGGCACTTACATTAGAAGCAGTATGTGAATCTCCTGCCAAACAAAGAAGAAAAACAAAGATTTGAGAGAGAGAGGGTGAAATTAAAAAAAAATAAAAATAAGAAATGCCGAGTGAGTGATCCAGGGACACTACCAGCTCCAGCGTCTGCTGCCCACTATGTCACAAGCATCTCAGCACAAACTGGGGAAGAAAAGTCTCAGTGGGGTAAAGCACATCCCTGCTAGTTTTAGATCACTTTCTTTTTTAATCACACTGACAAAAATCAACCTCAATCCCTGGAATTTACCTTCTATAAAAATTATAAATATATCTCCCTGATTGTCGGCTACAGAGGATATGTCAGGTCTTTCAGCAATTCAGTGTATAAATATACAACAGACAAAATTACTCTGGCAATTTGAAGTATTTCACTAAAATGGAAACAAAGCAACTGCAATAGACCATTAGCATAGGACTCATGTTGCTCATTTTTAAAAATAAATGGCTTGAATAAATTTCTTTGCTGCTAAACAAATTTATTTTGCTTAGGAGAGAATGTCACCCTTTAAAAGTGTGGAGCTAGTAACTGTCTTTACTTAAATGCAAGTTATGTATATCAGCACAGAACACATTCAGCTTTAAAATTCTCAGTGATCTTCCTTACATTCTGTATGTAATAAAAATTATCTTCCCCTGTAATGGCATAGTTATTTAAAAAGGAAAGAGAAAAAAAAAAGGGGGGGGGAAATCAGAAAAGAAAAAAAGCCTTACTTAAAGATTTTCTGTGTTCAGGCTTTGGTTCTTTGGATTCAATGTCTAAGCTATTCAGTAATTCGATGCTGGAGGATCTTCTGAGTTTGAACTCCAAATTTCTCGATGTACAACTCCGTTCTTTTGACTGGGAAAAGAATATATATGTATAAGTATGTGTATGCTTTTAATAAAATTACTATTTGTGAGAGTGAAGCAAGAGATTACAGAATGCCAGTGCAGAATCAAAAGCTAACAGACACACACAGAGCAAGTGATGCAGTCAGTATATAATTTAAGGAAAGTGTAATGCAAAATTTGTCATATGGCAGAGCTTTTATGGCCCTGACGGACTGATCTTAATTTCTGAGATAAATTCCCATTTATGCGAGGAAAACAAAAGGCCTACTTCTTTAGGCTTTAGAGACCAAAATTATTTCCACATTGCCGGCTACTTCCAAACGATTGCAAAGAGGAAGGTTCTTTAAATTGCCTTTCTGGTTTAGATAGTTACAGTAAATGTTCTTGCAAACACAATTATTTCAAACATCTTTACGCATTTGGGGTTGAGTTCTGTCGGTCTAAGCTTAGGAAAGGGGCAGGGGGGGAGCGCTTTTCTATCGCTCTAGTTCACTAGTATATAAAGAGACAATTAGGGATCGTTAATGGAGAAAAAAAAAAGGGGAATAAGAGCAAATAAAATGTGAGGTGATATTTTGGCTAATCACGTAGCTCTTCCCATGGGGTTTGGTTGGGTGAGATTTCGACACCCCTGTAGCCTGGAAAGCTGGAAGGCTTTGCACGCTCATTTCAGAGTTGCAGAACTGAATTAAAAGACAGGTACAAAGTGGTCTCTGAGAGCCCCGTGGGTGGCATTGGTGACATTTTGTCCTGCACACCCAGCAACAGCCAACCTTGGCCAGGACGAGCCCTTCGCTGCCCCAACCGTGTACACTCTGTGCCCTACCAACCTCGGTGCTCCATGGCTCTCTCACAGAAACTAATGGAGTAATACTGCCCAAGCTGCAATATTACCTTAATTACACTAACAATAAAATAATAATCAAGTCTATTAGATGTTTAGCTGAATAACAGGCCAAAAAAAATATACATTAAAAAAAATTTAAAATAATGTTCTGAGTCTCCATGGAAAACTCCACCCCAAAATCTTCAGTAGGATATCAATATCCTCACACACCCAATGAAATGCACAATATGAAGACATACATCATCAGATCAAACTTTCCTTGGCTGATTATAGCCTCAGGGCAATATAATGTTTGTAGCTCTTTAAGGGAACAGTAGCCGTGTTCAGATTAACCCTTTCAAAGAGGCTGCCGCTGCCCGCTCTGCCAATTCCACTGCAGCAAAACCTCCGGAAAAATGCAAGAAGTGGGGCTATTTTTCTCTCACCAGATTCTGCAGTGAACAAGGAAAGTCAGTGCCCTCTGAAAAAAATACATTCTTGGATCAGGCAGGGATAGGAGGAAGACATTTGGAATTTGTACTGAGAGTGGCAAAAAAAGAAAGAAAAAGCTACAGCTGAATCTGGTTTGGTAATTAAAAACTGTTTTAATAAAATGCAGCCCTGCTTACTTCTAGTAGAAAACCCCCAGCCTTCCTGGGAGAATAAGAGCAATCAGTTACAAAGGAATATTATTTGCTAGTGTTATTCTTGTGAATAAGTAATACAAAAATTCATAAAAGGCTCAAATGTATTAATAGTCCTATTGAAGATTATATACTGTAGGCTGCATAAACAGAAAATGCAAAAATTCATTAGTTATTAAGTGCTTGCGTGCTTTTACAACCCTCAGCAAACCAATGTCCTTGTTATTTCTGAGAAATAAATGTAGCTTTCCATTTCAAGGCAAGAATCAAATGACATTTTTGTTCAACAACCTTGTTTATCTGACATTTTTTAGTAGATTTGCATACATATTTTTGTATCCTTCAGAGAAAGGAATGTCTAGCTAGCTGCTGCCTGCCTAAAACCTGTAGAGATGCCGAAGCAAATGAAGTTGAAATTGCTACGTCTTAATTAATAAAGGTAACAGCCAAAACAAATACATACCAATCTGTCAATTGCATTTTTGATAGCGTGGAACCAATCCAATATGAGAAAGTCGATATCCGACTGGAGGAGGAACTCATTTCCTGACACTGTCGTGATCTGGGGAGGGCATGGGCACAGACAGGTAAGTAAAGCGCACACCAAACAGAGGATTTTTCTTCTATTTTCTCTTCTATCCACCCAGATGCTTTCCCTTTGTACCAAGAATTCTCCCCTGGAGTGCCGAGTTACCGAGGAGTTTTGTTGAACCTCTGTCTGAAAACTGTTTTGAATATGTCACAACAAACGAGATATTGTCTCAGCAATGAAACCACCAAACGCAAATAGTGCAACAATAAGGGGAATGTGACAAAAGTTAAGAAGAGCCAGGAAACTCGGTGCTACAAGGCATAGATCAAATGTAAATGGAAGCACCCTGAAAAGACATAAATGCAATATGAGGATTAGGTCCTTTTCTTTCCCGTTTCCAATTCCCTTTTGCTGTTCTTATTTTTACATCCAGCATTTCCACTCTGAAATTTACACATTTATTCTACACCTGAGAGTCCAGAGTCCACTTCTGAGCATCTTGGTAAAATTAATAATGTCACTCTTTTTCACATTAAACAACAACAACAAAAAATTACCATCAAAGATGGCTGTAGCAGAGTAATTAGGAGCCCACTTATCATAAAAAAAAAAAAAAATCCTCAGTTTGTCTGAATAGAAGGCGATTTACATTTTTGACCCACTCACTGGGAATATTTATCAAAAGAATATTCATTCCCCTGATAATGCTGTTTCATGCCTAACAATATTTGGTGAAAAGATGCGTGCATATTCTGTTGGTCTGAACCTCTGCAAACCACCGTGATAATACTGATACCTCACTTTTTTTGTTGGTGGGTTTTGTTGGTTTTTTTTACACATATATCTTTTCACTGGAGCAGAACTCCAGGTATGTTACGCAGCAGGTTGAAATGACCATTTCACAGGTTGCAAAACTGCGGTGTGGTGAAGCCGGGCACCACTTTGCCCCAGGATTATTATTCAGTGCAGAACTGGTATATGTGGCCAAGGAGAATTATCCAGTTCTCTGTGTCTGCAGACAAATGAATGGAGGGTTACATCTCCACCACGTTTTGCAAGGGGCAGGAGTTTGTCTTGCCCATGCTCCAAACCAGCTCAGCTCTTGACAGCTCTGAAAACAAAGGTTATTTCTTTTTTCTCCCTGACACACTCCCCCCATTTTTTTTTTCATTTTTCCATTGCTACGAGTTGTTTGTGCAAAACTCAGTAGCATCCGCACGTGGGCATTGCACGCTCAGGGTTCAGTGATTTGGGGATGATGCTTTTAGTCTACGCATTGGGATTCTCTTTGGGGTAAGGACCAAAACCTTTCCAGGTCTTTCTCTGGGAATGATGAACCCAGTGGACAACAGAGATTTCTTTCTGACCAAAGCATGAGGAAAAGCAGAGCAAAGCTGTTAAGACCCGGCACAGCCTATTTATGTAAATCCATCAACCCAAAGTGCTACTGTTTCCCTGCATCTGCCCCATGTCAAGGAGTTTTCACTAAAGCAGAAAAGAAACAACAGATCCTCACCAGCCAGGGTACTCCCCGCATCTTTCTGAAAACTGAAATACTACCAAGGAAAATAAAAAATAAAAATAATAATAATAAAAAAAAAAAACCACAAACCACCCCAAAAAGACAAAACAACTTAATATTTCATTAATTGTTCTATAACCCTCCCGTTATTGAGGAAATGCCTGTAAGGAAGGTTTCCAAAGTCATCAGCATTAAGGAAAATCCCGTCAGCGCAGCTCCAGCGGAGACATCCTGTGAGAGCGCTGCGGAGAATGTGGGAATGGTCCCCTGGCGTGGGCTCGGAGGCTGCCTGGCTGCAGATGTTCATCCCATCCCATCCCATCCCACCCGCACCCGTCAGGAGGGGACCTCCAGCCACCCCCCGTTGCTCCCCGTGCGCATGGGAGAGTTATTTATTGGGGAAATTTTAATTCCCTTATTAGTCCATGGCCATAAAGTTAGTCACTACTTGCACACTCACCCTTTTCTTTATCAAAATAAAATTTAAAACAAAAAAGTCAAAATTCAACTTAAGGTGAGTAGTTGAACAAGCTGACCTCCAGTTCTGTGCCTGGCTCACGCGGCAAGGTTTGGGTTCAAAGTATGCTATATTGTATCACAATTTATTAATATATACATGCAGATATGAATTAGACTAAACACAGGCAACAATTCAATCTAATGCCTCTCTCCCAGTATAAACAAATCATTATTAAAATTATAAAACGGAATAACATTTTCCAAGCAAGAGCAACATATATAATTAGATTTACTGTATTTCGAAGGCTTAAAAAGGACACAGCATAGTTTAGTCTTCCGTTCAGCAAATTCAGGCTTTATTAAAATCCAAGTATTCTGCACCGCATAAACATTTGCACTGTATGATATGCAAAAGAGATACTCCATTGCTAACAAGACCAAAGCAAAATGCATGTTGAAAGTTTCTTTGTCTGAATGTGTTATTTTGATAATCATATATTATCAGTGTTTTATGAGCAAATCTGTAAAAACAGATCATAGAATGAAGGGAAGAGAATTCATTTAAAATATACTCTCTGTAAGATACAGTTCAAGTCCTTTTCTTTCTTTCCTCAGACTAATCTTCAGAGTAACTAGACAGTTTCAAGAAGACTGCTACTGCTCTCTACAGTTTAAATGCATCCACTCCTTAATTACAGTCAGTAATTGACTTTGTTCTGCTCCATTCCAGTCATTCACAGGAAAGCAGTTCCAAAGGCTTTGGCTGGTAAATCCCATTTAATGTGCAGGTTTCCTGCCCCACTTTTATATATTACCTCCTTAGGATTTCTGATAAATGGTTCTTGGAAGGGATTGCTAAACCATATTTGCACTTTGAACAATCGAATTTTCAACACCCTTGAGAAAAGACATCAGTAAAGAATGCTAGCTTTGACTAAACCTTGTGATTGAACAATTTATGATCACAGCCTTAAATGATGTATAACTAACAACAAGCATAAACTGTTCAATATTAAGGCTTACTAACACACCGTCTCTGTCAGGCACCGCTGGAACAAACAGGGGGACCAGAGAAATAAATGAATGACAAATATTAAAAAAAAAATAAAAAAGAGAGAAGAAAATTAAGTGCTCTAGAACTGCCAGTTTCCATTGTGCCAGGTACTTCACTTATTTTAAATATTTCCTGAAATACCTCTCCCTTTGCCATCACATTTTGCAAAGGCTACAGGCTGGAATTAGCTTGACCTTAGCAGGCAGAATGATGCTGCTGCCCTCAGCAATAAATAACCACAAGGAACGGCAACCAACATTAGCCCTCTTGTTTGCAAGGGGTGTGCCCTTCAGGCTGCTTACAGAGGTGCCAGGATGCCTGGATTTTATCTTTCTTACTACGGTACTTTGGAAAAAATCACTTCAAAGTGGCTGAATCCCCTCACGTGGTAGTTCCACAATGAACTGTAGCGCAGTCCTGCTGCTCAGCATTGATCCTCTGAAAATATCGGCTCACCGCAGGTAAACGTGTGTTAAATTCAATACACTGCTGGGCTGCCAACAAAGTGTGGGAAGCGGGAGGAGGCAGGTGTGAAACACTTTTTATGATATTCTACTTGTGGCTTATTAAGGATTTCTCTTGTCACCTTATAAAGCTGCAAATGGAAGGGTGAGCTGCTTTTGCGTGTCACCGGAATGATGTACCAAGGTTGCGTTCAACAAGATCCTATGTTGCTAAACAAAAAGATGCCTATATAGCTCCAGGAAATATGGGGCACTGTCTCTAATTAATACCATTAACCATTTTATAATACAGAAATATACCTCGGAACCAGGATCGGCTGTTCTTAAAAATCCTACAAACCACATGTTTTTTCCTTTGCTGGGTTTTGCTCAGAGACATGCTAGTGTGCCATGTGTGGCTGTGCCCATCCAGGACTTCCAAACCTTTACAGATCACCTTTTAGAACATGTCTGAGATTCTTCCTTTTCATGACATACCTACACCAATCTACACCAATGGAAAACAGGAGATAAAAATCCAGAAAAGTGTCAAGGGATAAGCCCAGGGGCTTCTGTCCATAGTCTTCCTACAATCGTTGGTCTGGGGACTACTGTACCACCTCTAGTTCTTTACCAATATACATTTCTATAGAGGCATTAATTTCTTACATTCCTCTTCAACTGTAAAACAGGGATGGAGGCAATTTTAGCAATCCTACTGATAGGCACTCTATGGAGATACAGAAAAGGGCGATAAATTCACACAGCAAAACACAAATACAAAACCATATTATTGATTTGCTCACTTCAAAGTGTACTTATGCATCTCTGGTGGCTGTAACTATTATTTGCAGTGATGAACTATTTTCAGACAATGCCAAGAACAAACTTTAATACAGGAAGTGAAGAATCCTATGGGGTAGGAGAAATGCAGGGAAAAAAAAAAAAAAAAGCCCCTTCACAGTCTCTACCCCACAGCAAAAGGGAACAGAGGGAGCTGCTCGGGAAGTGTATGGTGCATGTGTAGCTCATGTATGACCATCAAGAAACCACCACACAGTTCTTATTTCAGCCAAGGACTGAAACAAGCCATTGTTTAGCTCCCTCTGAATGTGGGACGTCCGGAAAAAATACTGGGCTATTGGGGTAAAGCTTCATATAACCTACCCCAATGGTTCAGTGCTGGATTATTGGACACTTCTGGACCATGGAAACCCCACCAGATGCTAATCCAGTGCAAAATCCAGTGCAGAAAACCTAAATTTTGATATCACCTGGGACTCCCACAGCTTGTGGTGAGCACTAAGTGATTTAAACTTGGATTGACAGATACCTCTGCGTGCAGAAATTCAATAAAATGTGTTCCTCTTGTTGCACTGTGCATTGGGATTGCTGCCCTTGATATGTGTAGGAAAAAGGGAAATGTGAGTTGCTGGAGCATTTCTAGCTCAAAAGCTCACACTCTTCCCCCTTCCCACTGCTCCCTTCATCTCACCTTACTCTGTCACAAGGTTTTGGGTTTTTTCTAATCATGCTTATCGTCCTGATGCCCATAATGAAGAGAAATGTAGTTTTTTTTTCCTCTGTTTTCCTGTGATATTTTTTGTAGGGTGGGATCTAGCCACCCAGCCCACAGGCCACACCAGTCTCCATCTGCATGGCAGCCCCCAGGGCTAGGAAAGGAAAGGTGGGAAGAGAGTCAAAAAAAAAGGGAAAAACAAAAGACAGACAGATGACTAGGAATTTTCTCTCTCATTCCAACTATTCATTAAAAAAATATATAAATCATTAGAATATAATATAGCTTGAGAATAAATACATAAAACATAGATACTCGTGTGTCCACACCCACAGCAGAAATAGAATTAATTAAAGTTGGGAGACACTATGCTCCTTAGTGGTTTAATTAGCTGGATTTGAATTAAACAGGGACAGAGATATGTAAGTTTTTAAAAACATGTCAAAAGTCTAACTGCATTTCTGGAAGTTGATCTCAAATTCTTTCTCACAGATAATCCAGTCTCTTGGCCAAGTTTATGCTGAATGAGTGAGCAGCAGAAAGGATAAATAAAATACCTCTGCGCTGCATGGTAGTGAGCCGAGAGTCTAATATTCAAGACATGCAAATAAAAGAAAACAAAAGGATCAGTATTGAGCTGCATTATATCCATACCGCATATCCATTATACGACTCAGCCTATCAAACAGGGGTAGTCACGGTTATACTGATAGTTAAATGACTTAAAGGACTCTAAGATGTTTATGACTACCAAAGAAATTTCATTATCAAGCAGATTGTCTGTCTCGTGTTACAGTCTGGCTTTACCAATCTTGCAGTCCTTTGGATGTCGAGCAAAGTTAACATTGAAGTGATGGGGAAATATCAGCTTGAAAGAAAAGGTCTTCAACCAATCTTTCAAAAAAAATGATATTTGTTAAAAAATTTTGTGAGAAAGTATCTGCCTTGTGTTCCCAATGTTGCTAGATGTTAAGTAAATATATGCTGATTGCAAAAAAGTTGCTTTGGCAACTCTCTTATTAAAATGCATTTGTAACCCCCATCTGTCATGAAAGTTTTGAAAAGTTTGTTTACTTTGGATAGCCGCCTTATCCAGGGTTACCCCAGCATACAATGATAGCAGTCTTCAGAAGTTGTGTGAGGAACAAGCCACTGGGGATCCATTTTTGTTTTAATTGGCACACACAAACACTTTTCTGGTCTGTCAAAAAGATCAAGCTAATATGCATGGCGGGTGTTATATTCTCAGCTTTTGGGAGTAGTAAAGCTCCCTTTATTTAAGTAATTTAAATGATAGACTGCAAAAACTTTGCAAGACAGAAAAATGTTTTATACTTTCTTTGGGAATATTTGTTTTAAGCAACAGAAAATGTTCTACATATCTAAAGATGTTGAACCTTATGTTATAATTACCCTGTTTCTTCTGACTCTGTAAAAATGACTGTGAAAACCAAGCATTGCAAAGAGGCAACAAACAGATCCTGTGTTTTCACAACTTCTGCAATATTAGCGGTTGTAAGACCAATTGCTGCCAGATGTTTATAAGATACATTCTTCAATCGCATTGCCTTGTGGTATAGTTGATTTGCTCTTCCATTCTACGGGAACCTTCACAGGATCATCCTATCAAAGCAATCTGCTAATGGGAAATAAGTTGCTTTTCAGTGAAATTAACCTAGCGTTTGGGGCATACACATCAATGGTTCCGAAGCGGATTCAACATTCTCAAGTCTGGGGTCAAACTTCCAAGAAAGAACAAATTTTTAAATGAAACTCTATTGCACCAGTGATGAACAAATAACTTTTTTTTTTTTCCCTGGGAAATTCCTGGGACTGAGTCCTTCAGCATAACTTAATAATAAAATGATGGACTCTGTAACTGTTAAGAAGAAGAAAAATCTTACAGACAAATATTTCCCTTCTGCTGTGTAATCACCTCGTTGTACATGCACCAGTTTCTATTGAATTGCATTAATATGAGCAAGGAGAGAATCAGGTCTTCTCTCTGCATTATAAGGCAGATCTTTTTCTTTCCTTCCTGGCTGTGAAGACTCCCGGTTACAGAAGAACAGATTTATATCACTTGTAAGGAAGACACTGAACACATAGGAGGTCATGCTTAAAGCTGATTAGGCCCTGAGAGAACTTCTCCCTGGACACGAAGCGGAGCTCAGGCTGCAGGGTCCACAGAGTCTTCCTGGAGGGGGAAAGGCCAAGTGCTCTGCCAGGAGTACTGGGATGCTTTCATTGATTTCAAGGACCAGTTTGTCATTCTCATTTTTTCATCCACCAGACCAGGTCCGCATTTCTTCCTGCCCTTGGACATGTGTGAAAAGAAACTATGTGCTGTTTGAGCAAAGGGAAGGTGAGGAAGCATAACTACTTTCTGCTAAACATCCAAGGAACATACTGGGAGGAAGTATTTTCCATTGACACGCTACACTGGTATTATGCTCTATGCAAGACACAGCTGGACTACTTATTTTGGCACCTGAAACACTGGGTTTTGCTTCAAAGGGCAATGAGTGAAAAGAAATACATGAGACAGGCAGCAGATGACCATCCTGGATGTCAAACACCTGCAAGCAGCCTCCCATGTCACCCCTGCCCAAATCATGCCCTGCCCCATGGCTGCACCGCCCTTGCCATAAGAGCGGGGGTGGATGGACTTTTACTCACCATTAAGCCTCTGTCAGAGGAGAAAGAAGCCACCAGGCTTGGAAAGCAAGAAAAAAGTACCCCCAGAACCAGCTCAAAGCAGAGAAGAGAGACAATAATTAAGACACAACTCAGTTGTATCTGTGTGTAGCAGGAAGTGGGGGAATAGTCAACTGCACATTTTGTCCACAGATGAAGACTAAAGGCAGTGTATGAATACCTCCTGCAAGCCACTTTTCTCCTTGGGGTAATATTTTACTGTTATTGCCTTTGCAATCAGAAGCCATATATTACACAGCCACACACAGAGATATTGGCAACGGTTTCACAGAGAAAGCCCCGTCTTTCTTAGTTTTACCAGCTGGACAATACCTAGTGATGAATGGTCCTCCTGTCCAATTTTATATGCATGTTATAACACTTTATGATATATGTGAGTGAGACTCAACATGATAAGTCCTTGTAACAAACAAAAATATCAAAGGGAGAATGAATGCTCTACTTTCAGTCCAAGCAAAGATATATATTTAAAATATATATGTGCTATGTGCAAAGATTTCATTCCGTTGAATCTTATTTTAGCCAGAAATTTATTCATCAGTAGCAGAGCATTTTACAGCTACATTATTTGCAGGCAGAAGCCAGCACTGGCTTTTAGTATTTCATTTACTGACACGTGTCTCCTATTAATAAGTGCTGAGATTGCACAATAAGAAAAAAAGAGCTGTTGCTATAAGTATCTTTATACTTATAGTAACGTATTTGGCCATGATTATAAGTGTTTATAAAACATTCAAGAATCGTTCCTTGTCTACTTACACTAATGAGAACACCTGTTAACTTTAGAGCTGCACAGACTTATTTGCATTGAATTCAGGTTTTTGCATACTGTACATCACTTTTTGAAACAATTAGATGTTTACAGAGAAATATAGCTAAAAGAGGAACAGCAGCTTGAATGCCCTCCAGCCCAAGTCAATGCTAATCCTGGTTTGAGTGAAAAGCAGAAATCTGCTGAATTATAATACTGACACAAATTCAGTTAGCAGTGAACAAAGGTGTACCTGCAAATCCTCTGATAGCAGATGTTACTTGTGGGGATTGATACCCGCTGCTGAATAAAGCATCTCTTAGAGATGAAACGGCACTACTGAATGGGATTTTTCACCGTTATATTTACCATTTTGTTTCATTCGGATATTTTCTTTTCCTTCTCTCTCTCTCTTTTTTTTTTTTCCTTTATTTTTTTTTTAAAGTGACTCAGAACCTCTCTGTGTACCGAGCATGTAGAACACGCCGTCGTTTTCCAAAATAGCTGTTTACATTATTTTATTAACTTGCCAAAATCCAATACAATACCACAAGAATCCTCCTACTGCTAGAGATCCAAAACACCATGGCTGCAATAGAGGGTTTTGTGGCCTGGGGCAAGGAGGCAGGAGGTCCCTTTCTATAAAAACAGGTCTACTGAACGGTAAGTGTAATATCCTGCTGCTACAGGACCATGCCAGCTATTGTTTAATAACAATGTAAAACATCAAAGTTGGTCCATGATCTGAACAGATACTCTGCCAGCTGTGTCGAGCTCCTAAGAGTTGCAGGCAGGAAAAATATAATGGTTATCATCTTTCCTTGCATGCAGGGAGCAAACAATACATAGCATCTTTGGTTGGCCTCTTTCCGTCTCCATTTGTAGGTAAATATTAGGAAAAGCTAAACAAGATGAAAAATGTTTTGAATAAGGCTATATTATCCATTTAAGAAAACAAACATTTCCAACCACAGCAGCTGAAAAGATTTCCAGTTAAAAAAAAAAAAAAAAGAAGTAGTATTTACTGTTTTAATAAAAATGATGTTGCTGAGATTTAGGAGAAAGGTGAATACGTTTTGTCACCTAGATAAACTCCCATTTTCAAGAAGTCACAACCTTGTTTGGAAGAAATTCTTTCCTGTGAGGGTGGTGAGGCACTGGAAACAGGTTGTCCAGAGAAGCTGTGGCTTCCCCACCCCTGGAGGGGTTCAAGTCCAGGCTGGATGGGGCTTTGAGTGACCTGGTCTGGTGGGAGGTGACCCTGCCCATGGCAGGGGGCTTGGAACTCAATCATCTTGAAGGTCCCTTCCAACTCTAACCATTCTATGATTCTAAAACTCTCAGGAGTGACACCATATGTGCAATTATTAACTAAGCACTGGAGAATATGGGTGTTTCAAAGACAGTTTCTAAAAGGCTATTAGACTATGAACCTTTTGTACACAGTTGTGGTGGTTTTATTCATTTGGGGATCAAGTTATTTTATCTATCACAGTATAAATAGCATGGGGACAGCGTTTCTTTCAATGAACACCTTCTATTTTTTCAAGTCAGAAATTCTTGTAATCTGAAAAAACTGGAACATTGCATGTCTCCAAATTCTCGTGATAGTTTCAAAGTAGTTTTCAAGTGTTGGAGGATGCTTGGATTCTTCTTTAGACTATTTCTTTAGACAAGTTCTTTAGGGAACTGCACTGGCCTTTAAATTTATCAGCTATTCCATGTAGTGGTGTAGTAACAACAGAAGGTTACTCACAGTGTTATTTAAAACATCACATAAGCAAAATATCAAATTATCTATCTTTTCACAATAGGTGTCTGAGGGCAGCTTTTCTAGGAGAGAATATAGCTCAGAACTCAGTGGATTTCTTACACTAACTGAATTCAGGCAGCTAGTGGCAACTGGGTGAAAAACCACTGAAATACTTGACTATGTATCTCACAAACAAGACAACCTACTTTGATAGATTCTGTAATGTATTGATTTTTAAGAAATACAGTGGAATTAGAAAAAAAGCCATACCTCCTCTCTAGGCCTTTGAGCTTTTGGTGTGCACTGGGGTATACCAAACATTAAAAGTGAGTGCATTGTTTTAAAAATTGGTATAGATTTACAAATAGCTGATTTTTTAAAATAACATAGGCTTTTATCACGTATTAAAACATGATGTACACTTTGACATCTGTCAGTCAAGCTTCTGGCTATCACACTGGACAATCTGGAGGGATGCGCCACAATGTGATGTGGCATGCAGAAAAATTGAAAAACTCCATTTTTCCAAAATAAAAATCACATCTTCCCGTTTTAAATAGAAAGAATGATTGCAAAATATTTGGCCATCAAGACTGTAAAGATTGAGGTTGGATAATCAATAACGTTTGTGGTTGAATTACCCACTGATAACAAGTAATTTCCTGCTATTCGTGAGGGGAATTGGGAAGTGGTTTGGGGGAATTTGGCAGACTCTCTCCCTTTTCTAAATATGCTGTGTCTGAAAGCCTGATATTCTTTTCTATTGCAAGCTTTGGGATGATGCAGTATAGCCAAATGCAGGTTTGGGGTGACAGCTCCTACAGGAACTTAGGGATCTAAATATAAGAGAAGCTAAAAATACGCAAAATTATCGGGCAGGGGAATGGCTGGGTATTTGGGTTTTGAGTCCTCCATACCACAATCATAAGCCCATATTTATCTGGAGCCCTGCAACATCATGATTGTTGCCCCACTTCTCCTCACTAATAAATAAATGTACAGTACACATGACAGTGAAATAAATAGCGTTTTAAAATGCATCATGGCCTCCTTGTCCAAAGATACCATCACTGCGTATTAATTCAAGCACTGGGGATGTGCCAGGAGACTTGTGCTTATCCAGCAACACAAACTACAGATACAGAAGGGCTGGTACCAGGGCATCTCTCCACAGACCCCTGACCCACAGGTTCCCTGCTCTTCCCACCCTCTTGGTAGGGATACTGGGCATTGCTCTCACTCTCATCAAACTCAATGGCACAGGACAACTCAAAAATCAGTACTTTACACTTTAAACTGTGAGGTGAAATGGAAAGTCTTAAGGAAATGGTATTTCAGGCTTTCTGAAAGTGTTATGTTACAATCCCACCCATGACCTAATCTTTGCGCTGTTCTCCTGCCACTAAAATAATTAAGAACCATTATTTCTAAACACCCATTCAGACCTTGAGTTGATCTGCACTTAAAATACAGAGTTCTTGGGTCTGCAAAGCAGAGGGATGGACAATAAGAAAGACAAAAGGTGACGACTTGACTCTGTTGAGGTGGACTTGAGTTGTACCCACTACCTACGACCCAGGAGCTCCCTCCCCCCAGGGCTGCAGCCACCCCATGGGGACCTGCAAGAGGCAGCAGGGATGGCGGCAGCTTGGTTTTTGCTTGTGCGTGGCATAGACTGAAAGGCATCGTTTGCAATAGAAATTTGGTGTTCATGGGTCCAACAAAAGGAAACCGAGAAGTTCCTTTCTGGTGATTTGGGGTACTTACTCATTAGACCAGGGCTGGAAGAGCTGACTATCCCTCTATTACTCGTGTTTATGAGCAGAGACATGTAAGTGAGTTTGAACTACAAACAGAACCAATTACATTAACATTCCCCAACACTTTCAAGAATAAGACTAGAAGCTTTTGTTTGTTTTGCAAAACCATGATCCGCTATGCTAATAAGTCTAAAATTTGATTAAAAGAAAAACATTCAAAGCAGAACCTGGCAGTACAGCTTCTCATGTGCTTTTCTTTCATCTGCTGGAACACGGTAGCCCTGATTCAGCAAGGTACTTCATTAAGCAATATGCAACTCTCAGAATGTGAGTACTTGCGCCGTTTTCAGTCACAAGACTGAAACGAGCAAATCAGTCCGAGCAAAAATAGCGGAAAAGTTATATTTATGCACAGAGTGACTATTTCAGGGAACAAAAGATATATTAGTGACAGCCTGGAAAAGCTGCATGTAAATTAACAGCAGAACCACAAGCAATCAAGTTAGCTATCACTTAGAAGCCTACCAGGAAAAGAAAGCTACACCTTCCAGTCCAACTGAGAGAAAAGAACACCTTATCAAGGAATTAGGGGGGGGGAAAGCCCCAAACCAACAACAACAAAAACCCCCACCGCCTATCAACTTCATTATTAGAAGGAAACCCAGACTAATAACCATACCTATCTACTTGAAGAACACAATATCAGAAAGGAAATATGATTTCAAAATGTGGGTTTTTTTTTAGCTTTGGTTATAGTAGTCAAAACACAGATCAGCTTTAAAAAATGAGAGAAAAAAAAACATGTAAGAAATTATACCTAGTTTTCGACTAATCTCTGAGTCTTCAATTGTCAACAATCCCCATAACACACTCCTTTCCTTCTGAGAACAGATGAACTGATTTTTCATCACAGCAAGCTCATAATGTCTAAGATTAACTAGACATAGAAGTCACTCACTTAGAAGATGACCTTACAACAAATGCAGCCATAAATTAGATACTGCCAGAACTTGAGAATCAAAAGAAAAAACCATTACTGCGAGTTTTAGGTGTTTAGAAATTCGATGATACCATTTCATCTCCTCATGAAATGCAAGCACATGTAGGGTGAAACACTGTGGTGTAAAGCACAGAAAGGCACCACATCTATATAAACTAGTGAGAAATCCTAAAAAAGGTGAATATTTATCGAAACTCTCACTTAACAAAGAAAGAGCACTGATAACCACATTATTCGGGAAAGCTGCTTTTGTCGAAGCAGGGAACAGGATCTCAGCTTCACGCTTAACTCTGAATGATAACTCATTCCCCTTTTTCACTGCTTTTGCTCAATGACAGGTCACTCACCTCACTACTGGCGTGCGTTACAAAAATTAGCAACCAGGAAAATGAATCTAGATCAGTTCCTGTGTTTGAACTTGCTCATTTGCCCAGGCGCTCTCTTTCCTACTAGAAACCCGTCTCCTGCATTGCAGGACCAACCTCACAGCCGACACGGAGCAGGAGAGACGGAGAACCTTGCGAATTTTCCCAATGTATCGGACTTACAGAAACACCTGTGCTAAATAACTTTGTGCTGAGCTACTGTGAAAAGCTGCAGCGTTAAATAGCAATCACAGCTTCTGCTTTTTTTTTTTTTCACTGAGCTGGTTACTCTTCTGCTAGAGTCCTCCGAGCTGTCGTACAGAGCGTGAATGGTACCCTTTTTTATCTTATTGCCTTTCTCTTTATTTACATTGCTATAGTCATGCATTTCTTTATTTAACTTGAAGTATCATTATGTCAATACAATGGGAGTTGAGCAGTGCCTGATAAAGTTGAAAAAAAATAATAATAAATATCTGTTTATAAATGCCTTTCATTTCTGAATTGAAACCGTTCATTCACTAACTACTATAAGAAGATAAGAGGAGTTGAGCAAAATCTTCTAAGACGTTTGATTTGATGCAGGTTTTAAAGTGCTATTTCTCTTCTTTAAAATGATCCCAAATACAGTATGTAAGGACAAAAGCACTGTAAAATTAAATAAACTTAGAAAGTCTCTGCAGATCCATCCCTTAATTAAGGACTGTAGCATTTATGTGAGAAAAAGCTCTGATTTCCATTTTACAAGGAAACAATGCCCTTAAATCTACACAAGCACTTAAGAAAAATGCATTTGCATGTATACAGAGCTCATTATAGGCTTTAAGTGTGTTAATGATTAGATGGAAAACTTGTTCAAACAAGTTATTGACTCTGCTAGTGAAGATCAGAGAGACTGTAAAGCTACTGTGAGCAGGTAGGGAAAGATGCAATTAGGTTTATCTAAGGATTATCTCACTTTGCCCTTCCCAGAGAGGTAAATAGCAGCAGTCCCAGGTCTGGAAGTAAATACCAAATACCTGCATGTACCTTCCCACCTTGGGGGGTGGGGGGCGGGTGGGGAAGAAACAGGTGAAAGCAATTGCTGCCACTCATGGCAACATCTCTGCTATCAAAAACGATTCACCTTTTAGATCCTTAACCCCTCTCCATGTGCCTCCCGCCTACACATGCAGTCCTTTAGGAGCAGCATCACAGGAAATGTCCAGCGAGGTGGGAATAGAGCCGCTGCAAATAGGGATTCATCTTCAGCAGTGTCTACATCAGTATGAGTGGAGATTGGAGATACGTTTAGATGCTACAGTCAAACTAGAATGAACCTAACCCAGCATATGCTTAGTCAAACCTTTTGAAACTCGGCGGGGTAGGAGGGGAGAAGGAAAAAA